>JAMPIV010006075.1:642500-870531 GCA_024509875.1 Oreohelix idahoensis
TGTCTGTCCGTCCGTCCGTCCGTCCGTCCGTCCGTCCGTCCTTCTGTCTGTCTCGGGTCCGTCCGTCCGTCCGTCCGTCCGTCCTTCTGTCTGTCTCTGCCTGCCTGCATGTCTGTATCTCTGTCTGTCCTTATGTACATCTGTGTATCTATCTACAATCTCTGTTGTTCAGTGCATTTGTCTGTCTTTTTTACCTTATCTGCCAGACTGTGTGACCATGTGTCTACTATATATTTATACATAGATTTATTCATGCGTCAGTGTCTGTCTGTCTCTCTATCTATCTGTTTGTCCTTGTGTACGCCTCTCTATCAACAGTCTCTGTTGTTCAGTGTATTTGTCTGTCTTTTTATCTTATATGTCAGTCTGTTTGACCATGTGTCTACTATATATTTATACATCGATTTATCCATGTGCCAGTGTCTGTCTGACACCCTGTTGATAAGTTTCCACTATCCATTTCAGCAACGAAAGCTGATGAGAAAGAAAACGGCGTCTCATTGTACGTCGGCCTGTGCGTCCCTGTGGCCGTGGTTATCATAGTTGTCATCGCTGTCATCATCGTATGTCGCAAACACAACCGACGACGCAGCGCGTTCAGAGACATGGGACCAGGTAAGTCAAGTCGTAACGTAACATAGACTTAACCCTATGCACTTCAGACAGTTTTAAGGCGTACTAAGGCTGCATA
This sequence comes from Oreohelix idahoensis, assembly GCA_024509875.1. NCBI lineage: Eukaryota > Metazoa > Mollusca > Gastropoda > Stylommatophora > Oreohelicidae > Oreohelix > Oreohelix idahoensis. The sequence goes on from JAMPIV010006075.1 coordinate 643,192, forward strand.
GGCCTGTTTTGAACCAATAATAAACAAATATTTATGTAATCACGAAACATATATATTTTTTTTTGTTTTTGAGCCAATCAGCAAACATGTATATACGTTTTTTGAACCAATCAGTAAACATGTATTTACGTTTTTTTTAAACCAATCAGTAAACATGTATTTACGTTTTTTTTTAAACCAAACAGTAAACATGTATTTACGTTTTTTTAAGCCAATCAGTAAACATGTAATTACGTTTTTTGAACCAAGCAGTGAACATGTATTTACGTTTTTTTAATCAATCAGTAAATATGTATTTACGTTTTTTTTTAAACCAATCAGTAAATAGGTTTTTTTTTTGACAATCAGTAAACATATATTTACGATTGAAGATTATTTTAAAGTCATAAGTGCAACAAATCAGTTGTGTGTTTGTTTTTTTAACTGTGCAAAGTGCGTTGTGTCCGATTCTCTCAGCGGTTAGAGCATTTTCCTCTCGCACAGTTAAAGGGTTCTGGGACCGAAGCCTGGTAGCGCTACTTTCCAGTCTACTCAGCTGTAAATGGGTACCAGACTTTTTCTTGAGTTAGGGAAAGTAAAGACAGCGAAGAAGGGAACTGGCCACTCTACCTCATTAAAAAAGCTGGATCGGAAGTCTCTAACACTTTACTCTCCTACGGCAGTATCCCCTATGGGACTATCTTTATTTTAAAGTGCAGACATAAAGAACTCTGGCTATAACCAGTGTACAAGGTGACCCCTGGGATAGTAATGTACCTCATCTTAGCGCCCATAAAGTCCATGGTTTAGAAGGAGTTAAATGAAATTGTGTTAGCCAGTTCATCCGAACCACTGGCTTCCTAGCTCGGCGGTCCATGGTTCGATCCCCAGTTGAGGTGGGATTTTTTAGACTGCAAACGGCTCCGGAGTCAACCCAGCCTCATGAATTGTGCACCAGAGCAGCCTGGGAAGGTTAAGGCAGCCGGTGGTATGCTGACCACATCACCCCTAGTGTGCCGATAGTCAAGAAAATATGGGCCTAACATCATATTACCAATATGCCTCAAATGGGCGTGTAACGGGATCTATTTACCCCCTAGTTCATCCGAACGGCACTATCGTCTCGTTATGGGAGTGAGTCGTGGTTAACTGTACTGCCACTAAGCAGCTCAAAAAATAGTGCTTCGCGGACAGCGGTCATTTTCACTACTACTCTACGGAACTATGAAAAATGGTGGAGTGGAGGGATAATAAAAAGTAATACGTCTTACTAGTGCAAACGACATACCTACATTGCGGCCACAAGACCTTCGTCTGGGACAGATGAAGAAAAACAGACAGGAAAGAAAGTGAAAACTAAGTAACAAAAAACATGACAAATAAAAGCGAGTACAACCAGCTTAGCATCTCATGGCTGGACCAAAATGCATGAAACTATGGAATATAGTACAGGGGAAAAACCAAGACTAATTATAGACGCAATCCCTACGATCTCTTTAACATAACAATGCGGAACACGAATATTGTGCGTGACATGGAATACTACTTACCTTATCTGCAGCTGGTGGAAAGACAGACACAGGTGTAAAGACACTATATGTTCGGGTAATGAGACTATGGGGAGTTAATTAACTGATTTTGTCAACCCTTACGTAACTGCGAAAAGAAAGCAGAAATTTTGAGTTCGTGCACGTACTGTGATTTGTCACAGCTTAAAGAGAATTATATATCTAGATATACAATTGTAGTGGATTGATGGTATTGTATGATGGTGATATTACTAAGTGTGATGCATGAGGTCAGCTGTGAAGGCTCCTGAGATAAAATGTAGCTGTGAATTGTCAGAAGGCCCTTCTTGCTACCACTACGACCTCACACCTATCTTTTTTTTTCTAATGAATGTGGCTACGTTAAAATTCTAGGGTATTGATATGTAATGTGTTGTGGTGGTTTGCATACATACACACAGATATTTAACAAGTCTAATAATAGTAATAAAATGTTATAACACACTGAACTAACTCGAGATGTGTAAAATTTGGATAGTAATTTTCTTTAAATTTATTTGTTCTGAACCAAGGTTTTATTTTGGCCAGAACATATGAAAGGTTTTGCAATTATGAAAGAAATGCATGAATATGACATAATAAATGCAAGGTGTGTACATATGTATGTTACTAGACTAGTTAATATTACTACTGTTTATAGTTGTAATCTAATTGGGAGAACATTTAATGGATGTGCTGTTGGGGTGGCCTCATCACTCCCTGTCTATGGTGACTACACATTGTCCAGTTATTTGATGGAAATTTTAAGGGTGTGTTAGAAAATAAGTTGAGTTGGTGAATTCTCAGCAGACCAGACGCTCACGTAGCTTGAATGTGTAGCTCTGGTGCTGAGATCTGGTGGCCCCACCTCACCGTGCTTGGGGGCAATATCAGGCTGCTCTGCCAAAATATAAACTGCACGGGTCCACTCTTGTATTAGTAACTCATCATTTGACACCACATTGGTGCCAAATAAAAACTCACAGCTCTGCAATAAAGTATTGGTCATGTGTCAGAATTCCATCCTCTAAACCATTTCTGGACACAACACGACACACAACAACACCACATAGACGGGTCAGATCTTTTTTGACCTGTCGCGAGAGACGAGTAAGTCTGCAATTAAATTCCTAAAACCTATTGGTAATATTTTGTTGATAAATTTCTCAAGGTATGAAGAAGCATGCAAGGGTGAATACCCATGGTTCACAATAGACATCGTTTTCATCAGTCGTGGAAAATTGACCAATTTTACAAGGAATGTTGACATAACAATAGACAACGCTCGGCGTGACCCCTTTAAACGCAACAACATTCGCTTGAAATGTTTTCGCAACTAGTAGACAGTGAGTCCAACAGATTATTGAGGTAATCGCTTCAACGTCTCGGTTGTGTTTTCACAAAGGCAGGAAGTTACAAGCAATATTATTGTGGCTAGCCGTAGAATATAATGGACCGAGCGCGAGGCAGTTTTACAATGAGTAATTTAAGCAGGTTCTCATCGAACCGACCCAATAACAATTGAGTAACGGCGACGCAGTGTCTGAGCCAGGGACAACATGAAAAGAGTGAGAATATGTCATTATGTAAAGACTATTAAATGCTGCACAGTCACTCAAAAGACGAACGCAGACAAGTTGTCTCGGATAAGCAAAATATGAGAGCGACCATAGCAAAATAATACAGGAAATTTTACACAGTTTGAGGATGGAATGTCTGACTTTAGGAAAACAAACGAAATTTCACATGACACAGGAAGCGAACCCGAAAAATCGCCCTAGGCGATTCAGACGATATATAACCCAACTATATCCATTGCTTGGCATTGGTAAGAGAAACCATTCCGCCAACCAAAACGTGGGTTCTAGATTTCACAAGAAAGAATCAAGACATTGTGTCAGTGAAATTCGTATAGGGACACCAAGGTTAGTGTAATATACTTTGTACTTTATCATTATTAAGTCTTAACTTCATTCAGATAATATATACATATTTTCCATAAATATAACACTGTAAATACCAGTCACGTTTATTATAATATTATATTTCATACTCATAAGTACAGTGGGAGCCGCGCTAGCGTAGTGGTTACAACACCGCTCTGGCGACCGGGTGTAAATCAAACCATTTTTCGTCGACCGGGATTTATTATTAATATTGACGTTTGAAGGATTTGAGCCGACCCAGCTGCAATGGGTACCTCCGAAATCGGCGAGTATTTGCCTGAATGGCGAGGGACACCTGTCTCTGTACAAGAAATAAAGGGATACTCACGTAAAATCATGTCAGGTTAACGTAAATAATTGAGATTTTCGAGTATTAGCGGGGCGTACGCAAAAAAAAAAAAAACAAAAAAAAAAAACAAAAAAAAAAAAAAAAAAAAAAAAAATAAGTACAGATTGCAATAAACACCATGCAAAGAATTATTATATTTGTAAGATTGCACAGTTTCCAGTAACTATAACGAAGTAAATACCAGACACTTTTATGTTGCCTTTTACATTACCGGTTAACCGCGCAGTAAACATCGCACAGTCATTTCTTATAGTGATAAGATTTCACATACAAGACACTACAGGCGTAGCATAGTTTACGGGATACTTACAAAGGGTTCATTATTTTATCCATCACAGTGGTAGAGACAGGGACCATTTGAGATACTCATCCTTCGTCTACTACGTGGTTGGCGTTAATCACAGGACAAGCTTTAGAGTAGGGCCGACCGAGATACTGCGACGACACGCATCTCACACGTAATTAACGGCAACAACCTACTAATACTCCACGGGGGTCAGAAAGGAATTTACCAGGCGGTGAAGGGTCTTTCTATCATCGACTACCCACACAGAAAAGTAAGCAGAAAATACCCATAAGGATTGATGCATTACTAACGAGCTGTCCACGTGAAGTTAATGATCTGAAGTGGCAGTCGCCAACGGATGATTTTTACAACAAGTGCCTAGAGAAATCTTGATCAGAAGTGGCAGTAGCCAACGGACGATTTTTACAAGAAGTGCTTTGAGAAACTATGATCAAAAGCTGAAAAAGCAGACGGGAGATCTTGTAAACCCAGTGCCTACAAAAATTATTGATATCCTGAATTACCAGCAGTAATGGACAGTTTCTCCCCATACAATTGATGCACCAACAAATACGAATATACAACATATTTCCATCATCATCACCACATGAGCAGACTATCAGCACAACGAAAGGACATCTGCATATCAGACGAAGTCTCACCCGCCTAACATTGCGTTCAACATCACACATGAACAGGACACCTTGGACGCTCGGGACAATGTCAACACTCGCATTGTGAAGGACAAAAGAACAAGCCGTGGACACCTGACGAAACCAAGTGGACCGTCCAGTGTTATTGTAGGCAGACAATGACTTGTCCATTGTGTACAAACAACCAGAGTTTATTGACAGTCAGCAAGAGACCAAGAAAAACAAGATATCCTTTTTTTTTGTTAGTATTTAGGAGTTACTTAAATTCATCATCATCACATAGTGTAGACTTTAGATTCATTTGCGTATTTTGCATTAACTAATATCTTTCTTCACAGGGATAGTTAATGTCACTCCTAGTTGCATTTGTATTAGTGTACTTGAATGTTGTTATATTTCAATAAGTTAATAAATGTTGTAGTTGTATTTACCAACACACGTTATTACATATATAGAGAAGGAAAGAAAGTGTGCGAAAGAGACATGCTGTTCTTCCTTTCTTCCTCTTCTGTTCACTCAGTGTAGTAGGGGAGTGGGGGCTCGTTAGCATTATAATATAGAGAGGGGGATAGAGTGGTAGGAGTTATAGTGTCACGAGATATGGAATCACTGGGACTGTCTGCGGGGAATTTATCCCAGAGTCTTACATTCGCCTTCTTCACTCCTGCTGCCTATTTCCAACCGGTTGCCAGGCAAATCTGAGCCATTGACAAGGCCGGCACCACACCGATAACTCTCTTTGGTTACCCTTCGGGATAACCCTGTGACATTAAGTGGGGTCTCGTAGTCCGGAATCAAGGGGACGCTGCAGTCCCAGATAGTACCTTGGGGCTTGCCCTAGACTAAAACATTAAATAATTCTTTTTTGAAATTTTTGTAAAACCTATTCACTGTCTTCTGTACTGTTCCTTATTCTACGTAGGTAGAGGGGAAGAACACAGAATAGAATACTAGATATAGATTAGCTATTCATATTATATTAAATAAGACATTGACATATGTTAGAATATTATACCATATTACTTTATATACACTTAATTACTGCATCTGGTTACCAATATTGATTTGTTGTCATCATTATAAATTTACCTGGATTTTCGGTAGTACCACGTGGGACTCGATCAAAAGGCATTGTTGAAGTCGGACGCATTGAACGAGCGACCCGACATTGTGTATTCCTTTTGTTCACAAGTGGACAGTAGCGACTAAGCCACTGAGACGAAACATTTTAGTATTGTTTTCTTGGTAGGCAGGCAGTTGATGGTCAGAAATATTTGACTGGTATTCTTAGCAAGCCTTAGAATTGTATTGCCAAGGTTTTCTTTACTATTGTCATTTACCTGTACGGTGTAAAGGTTATAGCGAAGCATACGGGAAATTTGTTTTGGTTCTCCCTTTGGCCAAGGGCACAAATTTTTTTCTTCGCCCTATAATTTTTTTTCTCTCACATAATTTTGAGTAGCGATAGGCAGATTGAATTCTAGCTTGATCATGGCAGATTTGATGCAAATTCGCGCTGCGATTATCCAGGAAGCAACTAGTTTAAAACTAGAAAAAGGAGAACTTATGGAATATGTGAAAAAAATGTTAACGGCGCACAAAGAAGAGAGAAAAGACAAACTTGCAGAGCAAGAGAGAAAAGACAAAATTGCAGAGCAAGAAAGAAAAGACAAAATTGCAGAGCAAGAGAGAAAAGACAAAATTGCAGAGCAAGAGAGAAAAGACAAAATTGCAGAGCAAGAGAGAAAAGATAAACTAGCAGCAGAAGTAGAGCAAAGAAGATTGACATTAGCAGCGGAGAAGGAGGAGAGAGAAGCCAAGAAATTAGAAGCTGAGAGAGAGAGAGAGGCCGAGTATAGGAGATTCAAGGCAGAGTTAGTGAGAAATACGGAAGAGAGAGAGCACGCGCTTCGGATGAAGAGGTTGTGTGAAACATATGAAAAACCCAAAAGACTTGAACTGGAAATATGTATTTCGGCCCATGAAGTGACAGATGAGCTAACATATCGCCTAGAAGACACACCATCTTCGCATTGCATTACTTCATATGCAAAGAAATCCGCAGGAAAAACTGATTATGAGAAGGGCCCAGTTGGCCGGTATCAGGGGAAGAAAGACAACTTGCTTTGCAATCCACATAGAAAGGAAACTCAACACAAATCCTTTTCTCAGAACCAGAGGCAAGGGGATAAATGGTGCCGGTATTGTCGCGGGAAAAATCACTACACCAGCGAGTGCCGAAACCGCCCTCCTCTCCATCGCATGGCGTATATAGAAACCCGAACAATGAAGGACAAAGAGTCCCGGAGAAAAGAGGGGGAAAAATCACACCCGGCGGTAGTTAATTCAATGGATTCCAGACACCGCTGCAGAGATAACGGAAAGTTATTAAAAGGCACAGAAGAACCCACTCTAATTGCGAGCGGTACCTTCGATGGATCTTGCAAGGGGACTTCGAATAAAACAATTTCACCTGGCATCACAGGGAAGAAGAAAACAGGCACTTGTCTCCTGACATCAGGAGAACAATTATTACCTTACTCCACCGGCCCTTCTACGTGGAAAGAAGCGACCGGACAGGAACGGGCATTCGCTATTATCCACGGAAATAGACAGTTGCCCACATCGCCTAAGTCTGCCTTTACCCAGGACGAGGAAAAGTCAGATCCTACCACTTTTAAAACTTACGGAGAGAAATGTGTGCCTTTAGAAGGTATAACAACACATACGATTATCGGGACAGGGTGGACGACGGACACGGAGACACCCCTCGACTCTCTTCAAAAGGAGGTAGAAGAGGATCACGAGGAGAACAGTGTGGTAGAGCCGGCGGGGATACAGCAGCTCAACACCCACGGGACTCCGATTCGATATGTAGGCGAGATAAAAACTAAGCAGATAGAGAGAAGGAAAGAAACCAGGCGACACAAGAGGAAACAGCTTGGTGTACGCGCTTTAGGCAAGGCAAGGCGCCGACGCGCGAAAATTACAACACACTGTACCCGACATAAAAGGACAGATGGGTTGCACCGTATCTTGATTTATGACCATTCCACGGGCAAGATACACAAGATACGTAATAAGGACAAACAATGGCCAACTTTGATCCGTCGGCGGATTCAAAGATTGATTATCAGAAGAAAGAAGTGGGGAAACACTTTTTATTTCAACAGATCGAAGAAAGAAACGAAGAGATATGATGTCAGTAGGAATGGATCACTCAAGAGAAAGAAGTGGGGAAACACTTTTTATTTCAACAGATCGAAGAAGGAAACGAAGAGATTTGATGTCAATAGGAATAGGTCACTCAAGAGAAAGAAGTGGGGAAACATTGGTTATGTGGACAGAACGAAGAGAGGCACCCAGACATTTGATGTCAGTCAGAATGGGTCACTCAAGAGAAAGAAGAGGTTTAAACCTGGCAAAGAATGTTACCAGGACACTAGCGCAAAAGGGTGGAGAAGGAAAAGTGCTATTTCAGGGACGGCAACTAGCGCCCGGATTCCCTCGGAACGCAACGTTGTCAATAGAGAAAGAGCGGAAGAGGTATTCGATTCCAGGCTGGAATTCGATTCGAAACTCAGTTCTAGACTGGTTAGACCAGAACAATTGAGTGATGGAACTGTGGAAATTCAGTTCACAGGTAACGGCGATCCTCCATTGATGGCGGCTATCGCCCGGACTCCCATTGAAGGCAGGTATGTCAAGGGAGAACTACGAACGGCAGTTTTAAATGATCATACATATGAAGTCATTATAGACTACAAATATGTGGTTATGGTAGACACTCGTCAACCAAGAGTCACAGCTGCAGGGCAGACAGGTGAACAAGCGAAGGAGAAGAGACAAGGAGACGAGTTTCACTTCCATCCGCAAGAGCTAAGACACGCTCAAAAGAACGATAAATCGGTAGAACCGTGTTTTAAGAAGAGACTGAAGGGAGACAATCCAGCGCAACCAGGAGACTGCTTTAAACAGCAAGGACAACTCCTTAGGAAAGTAGGAAAGCGCGGATATGAGTATAAGCAACAGGTAGTACCAGCACGATATAGATTTTATATCTTAGGTATGGGACATGCTAGTAAATCTAGTGGTCAGGTCAGACAATACATCACTACGCAAAGAATCACCCACCATTATTATTGGCAGGGAATCGCAAGGGACATGGATCAATTTATCAGATCAGGTCCTGAATGCCAGAGAGGGGCATCAAATCATGGGAAAAGTGAGGAAGCCGCTGTTAAGGGAAACAGACTACGTATGAAGAAGAGGAGGCGTCAACATGACGGAGAATATAATACGACTGGTCCTAAGTGTGAGCTAGAGATAGGCAAACAAGTTTTACTGTTTATGCATAGCAAACAGAACAGGTTACAGATTGGATGGCACGGGCCATACGCAATGGTCGAGAAGACATCTCGAACCAATTATAAGATTCCAGTGGAGAATCAGCTGGAAATATATACGATTATTCTGCTAAAGAGATATTTAGCCAGATACATAACTGAAGCGGCCAACTTCAGGACACGAGCAGCCACACAACATTGGAATAAGGGAAATCCGAACTCAGTACTGCAGCCCAATGCGGCTGGACAGTCATCTGCAGGCGTGCAGAAAATCACAACCCACTCTACGAACGTAGTCGAGCAGGGGCGACAACTCTTGACTACGGTCACGATATTGAAACAGGAAAGGGAGCAGCTCTTTATAGCTGATGCAGGAGAAGCAACTGAGGAAGATTGCGAGAAGAATGATTTGGACGAGGAGAAGGAGGATTGGAAAGAGGAAGATGAAGTGGAGAGTAATAGGGAGAAGATAACCACCGCCGACAATAGGGAATGTAAATTGCATCCTGACTCGCAGGAGTCTTCGCAAGCTAAGACTTGGTGCGGGGGACATCTGTCGCGAGAGACGAGTAAGTCTGCAATTAAATTCCTAAAACCTATTGGTAATATTTTGTTGATAAATTTCTCAAGGTATGAAGAAGCATGCAAGGGTGAATACCCAGGGTTCACAATAGACATCGTTTTCATCAGTCGTGGAAAATTGACCAATTTTACAAGGAATGTTGACATAACAATAGACAACGCTCGGCGTGACCCCTTTAAACGCAACAACATTCGCTTGAAATGTTTTCGCAACTAGTAGACAGTGAGTCCAACAGATTATTGAGGTAATCGCTTCAACGTCTCGGTTGTGTTTTCACAAAGGCAGGAAGTTACAAGCAATATTATTGTGGCTAGCCGTAGAATATAATGGACCGAGCACGAGGCAGTTTTACAATGAGTAATTTAAGCAGGTTCTCATCGAACCGACCCAATAACAATTGAGTAACGGCGACGCAGTGTCTGAGCCAGGGACAACATGAAAAGAGTGAGAATATGTCATTATGTAAAGACTATTAAATGCTGCACAGACACTCAAAAGACGAACGCAGACAAGTTGTCTCGGATAAGCAAAATATGAGAGCGACCATAGCAAAATAATACAGGAAATTTTACACAGTTTGAGGACGGAATGTCTGACTTTAGGAAAACAAACGAAATTTCACATGACACAGGAAGCGAACCCGAAAAATCGCCCTAGGCGATTCAGACGATATATAACCCAACTATATTCATTGCTTGGCATTGGTAAGAGAAACCATTCCGCCAACCAAAACGTGGGTTCTAGATTTCACAAGAAAGAATCAAGACATTGTATCAGTGAAATTCGTATAGGGACACCAAGGTTAGTGTAATATATTTTGTACTTTATCATTATTATGTCTTAACTTCATTCAGATAATATATACATATTTTCCATAAATATAACACTGTAAATACCAGTCACGTTTATTATAATATTATATTTCATACTCATAAGTACAGATTGCAATAAACACCATGCAAAGAATTATTATATTTGTAAGATTGCACAGTTTCCAGTAACTATAACGAAGTAAATACCAGACACTTTTATGTTGCCTTTTACATTACCGGTTAACCGCGCAGTAAACATCGCACAGTCATTTCTTATAGTGATAAGATTTCACATACAAGACACTACAGGCGTAGCATAGTTTACGGGATACTTACAAAGGGTTCATTATTTTATCCATCACAGTGGTAGAGACAGGGACCATTTGAGATACTCATCCTTCGTCTACTACGTGGTTGGCGTTAATCACAGGACAAGCTTTAGAGTAGGGCCGACCGAGATACTGCGACGACACGCATCTCACACGTAATTAACGGCAACAACCTACCAATACTCCACGGGGGTCAGAAAGGAATTTACCAGGCGGTGAAGGGTCTTTCTATCATCGACTACCCACACAGAAAAGTAAGCAGAAAATACCCATAAGGATTGATGCATTACTAACGAGCTGTCCACGTGAAGTTAATGATCTGAAGTGGCAGTCGCCAACGGATGATTTTTACAACAAGTGCCTAGAGAAATCTTGATCAGAAGTGGCAGTAGCCAACGGACGATTTTTACAAGAAGTGCTTTGAGAAACTATGATCAAAAGCTGCAAAAGCAGACGGGAGATCTTGTAAACCCAGTGCCTACAAAAATTATTGATATCCTGAATTACCAGCAGTAATGGACAGTTTCTCCCCATACAATTGATGCACCAACAAATACGAATATACAACATATTTCCATCATCATCACCACATGAGCAGACTATCAGCACAACGAAAGGACATCTGCATATCAGACGAAGTCTCACCCGCCTAACATTGCGTTCAACATCACACATGAACAGGACACCTTGGACGCTCGGGACAATGTCAACACTCGCATTGTGAAGGACAAAAGAACAAGCCGTGGACACCTGACGAAACCAAGTGGACCGTCCAGTGTTATTGTAGGCAGACAATGACTTGTCCATTGTGTACAAACAACCAGAGTTTATTGACAGTCAGCAAGAGACCAAGAAAAACAAGATATCCTTTTTTTTGTTAGTATTTAGGAGTTACTTAAATTCATTATCATCACATAGTGTAGACTTTAGATTCATTTGCGTATTTTGCATTAACTAATATCTTTCTTCACAGGGATAGTTAATGTCATTCCTAGTTGCATTTGTATTAGTGTACTTGAATGTTGTTATATTTCAATAAGTTAATAAATGTTGTAGTTGTATTTACCAACACACGTTATTACATATATAGAGAAGGAAAGAAAGTGTGCGAAAGAGACATGCTGTTCTTCCTTTCTTCCTCTTCTGTTCACTCAGTGTAGTAGGGGAGTGGGGGCGCGTTAGCATTATAATATAGAGAGGGGGATAGAGTGGTAGGAGTTATAGTGTCACGAGATATAGAATCACTGGGACTGTCTGCGGGGAATTTATCCCAGAGTCTTACATTCGCCTTCTTCACTCCTGCTGCCTATTTCCAACCGGTTGCCAGGCAAATCTGAGCCATTGACAAGGCCGGCACCACACCGATAACTCTCTTTGGTTACCCTTCGGGATAACCCTGTGACATGACCAAACAACACATCTTACCAATTTGGTTTCACATAGGATAAGTTCTCCCAGACTACATATTCTGAAATATGTTCATTAGCTTCCTGCCATAGAATAGGATAGGTGATATGTTTCACTGATCTCAACACTTGATCTGTCCTTCATAATCCTTACTGGAGTTTATGTATTTTATTTGTCTCTAGACCCTGAACTGGGGCGGGGGGTCTAGAGCGAATCCTTACTTGTTGTAAGGGATAGATTTTGATATGGCAGTATCAAATCACTCGAAACATTAAACAAATATTAAAATATACAAAGAAATACTTTCAGTCTTACCAGAATTATGAATATAGAACACAGTTAATTGCTAGCAAAACTCAGCTGAGCTGCTGGCTTTAGTATGGCGTCCCTCTAAAGATATCAATTTGCTTCTGGGAATACACCACTATATAATTCACTGTGTCTACTAGGACAACTTATAACGAATGGCAAAAATGCGCGTCTGAGCGCCGATAATATATTCATCTATGGCCAATCACCGCCTTTTTTCCTTTCAAATTCAAACCTACTACCAAAAAGTCATTTCAGTCATACCTCAGTCAAGTATGCCTTATTGTCTGTTGGTCCGTCCGTCTCTACTTGCGTTTCACAAAAAACACACTTGTTTTTTGAACCAACTCTGCTTTTCCCTACACAATTTTGCCTTTAAAGTTATTTTTAGCCACAATTCTCCAGCCCATCCCCTCTCTTTCATACCAACTAGATTTTAGCGCTTTGAGTCTCAAGTCTGCAGTTTTTGAAAATTAGGGACATTTTTGTTTCAATGCAGACGCTCGCTGATATGAACAACACAGTCTTTTGTCAATATCTTTCTTATTATCTATCCGTCTGTATAAATGAAAGCATATTATTTCACTGCTCAAGATGGGCCATCCGGCCAGCTAGGTTTTATATTCCTAACATCATTATTAAGAAAAAGTTACTTTTCAAGGTTAGTTGGTTTTGTAATGCGTTCGTCACTGCATTCAAATAAACGGACTAAGTTATCGCAAAAGCGTCCAAGAAATGACTGTTGCGTATAATAGCTAAGGTCCCTTTTGTCGATTTCTTTACCTTGTGTCAACTTGAGGACGTGAATTTTTTTTCTTTTCTTGCCCCACCAATTTGCGTCCTTTTAGCCTTGCTAGTTTCAAGCATGTTTCAGTCATATTTTTTCCTCTGATCTCCGTTCTCATCCCGCTCCAAGGGTAAACGTTTTGCCTCCACGTCTAACAATTTAAATTCCATGGCGGGTGGTGACCCGCGGCGTGGGCGATCATGTATTCTAGTAGCTTACGCATTAGTTTTTATCCCTACGTTGTATCATTGGAGATATTTTAACGTTGTATCATGGTTAATTTTATGACAACAATTTACACATTTAATGGTTGGAGTAGCAGATGGGTATTTTACTATTTTTAGCAGCAGCTGAGTGAGGATCAATCAATCAATCAAAATCAATCAATCAATACCCATTAGCTCCTCAAGAAGCACAGGACTTCAACAAACACATGCCAACTCCTCCTGAGTGAGGATAGTACTACAATATTTAATGGCATTTGACCATCATCAACACCTTATAGCTCCCTAAGGAACATAAACCTTCAACAATTCATGGCTAAGCCTTCTCCTGTTACGTGACATCTGTTCAAGGTCTTTCTTATTCTTCTTTATCCCTGTCATGTCTGACCCCATTTCCCTTCCCCTGTGTGTTTTTCCTTGTGACTCCTCTCCTTTTACCCTGTGGGTTTTAGAACAAGGACTGCCGTGTAACGTTATCAAGAGTTGACTCTATGTGTGTGTGTGCCCTATCAAACATCATCATCATCTCACATCTGGTTCTATTGGCTTGTGTCTTGTTTCTTGTCATCAGTGTCAGGTAGATCTTCTTGTCGCACTATTTCAATCTTTATATTCTAAGCACGCATCCACATGACCTTTGACAGACAGACGGACGGACGGACAGACACACAGGCAGACACACAGACAGATAGATAGATTGATAGATAGATATATAGATATATAGATAGATAGAATGATAGATAGATAGATAGATAGATAGAATGATAGATAGAATGATAGATAGATAGATGGATATATAGAATGATAGATAGATAGATAGATAGATAGATAGATAGATAGATAGATAGATAGATAGATAGATAGATAGATTGATAGAATGATAGAATGATAGATAGATAGATAGATAGATAGATAGATAGATAGATAGATAGATAGATAGATAGATAGATAGATAGATAGATAGATAGATAGATAGATAGATAGATAGATAGATGGGTGGGTGGGTGGGTGGGTGGGTGGGTGGGTAGGTAGGTAGGTAGATGAGTTATATAGATCTGTGGGTGGGCAGGTAGGATTGGATTTGATTGGACTATGGACCAAGACCAAAAGTCGAGTGATCACCGATGAATTTATTTCCAAACGACAAACGAATAAATCCATGATCAGCTGCACCACTCTGCCTTCTTCCTCTCATTCATTCACTCATTTCCAATTCGCTTCTGATGGTGCATGATGCTACCATTGCAGCTGGTCCCTTACACGAAGCCTGCACTAAAACTATCATATACTCTTGCTGTGGTTGTTTCTGTAAAACTTAGTTTGACTTGATGAGGTTGGCCAGCACCAGCTCAACCTTAGAGTTGTCTCATCTTACAACATACATATTGAAGCACCAGTCTTGTTATTTTGTTTTGGTCTCCTCAGAGATCGCCGGGAATTTCAAGGGGCTCATCATATTAATCAAAAACCATTTGGCATTGCCTAGTAGGACTGTATGTGCAAATGTCAGTTAGCATCATGAAATAAGACCAAATCTCTTATACTATATAGTCTACGTGTAGTCAAGAGGAGATCAGTTTGATAATTTCAGATTTATAACTGGTCACCACAGACTCAAAATGCCATCTATTCAACAATAAAGAAATCGGCCTGACAGACTTTCCATGTGGGAAAGACAAGCACACAGTAGAAAATGTCGCCCAAGAATGTTGGCTTAATGAGCAATCGACATCATGACTTTTATCAACCTCATGGACTGTATGGCGGTGAAATATGCTCGAGACAAACCGGCACCGGTTATACATAAGTTAACAAAGAAGAATCAGTCACAATTAAAAATTGAATTACCATGAAAACAAATCTTTCAAAATTCCTTACTTCTCTTCTCTCCTGTCACATAAATTTTGTTTAGTTAATCAAACTACAAACATAAATAATTTGATTTGCATAACATTTCATTAACTCAGTACTTTCACTTGTGAAAACTGTTTGTGAACTGCGACGCCATCAAATCCAACTCACCCAGAAAAGAGATATCATTCTTTATTTAACTATTTTTAATATTATCTCTGTAAAAAGTGGAAAAACCCACGACTGTACTGTAAAATGTCACTGCTGTGTTAATTGATACCAGGCATGCTCCAGTCTACCCAGCGGTACTGTAAATGGGTAACTCACTCTAGTCCTGAGTTAGGGAAGGCAAAGGCAGCTGTAAGAAGTAGTTTCCCTCTGAGGCTCCAGGAGGAGCAGGCCCTTAACTTGGTCAATTCAACCGACGCAGGATGGTGTAAATATGGAGTGAGAGTGTAGAGTGTTATAAACGCGAATGATGGACTGTTCGTATCTTGACCAATCTAAAGCACTCATTCACTCATGTCTATAAGGCACCAATGCAGACTGCTGGAATCTTTTCATACAGTTTATTCAGACGCACATACTGGGACAGAACGAATAGATCATAAGTACATGTTGACACATCAATCTTCAGGCATGAATAGTAGTACAAAAACAGCATTCAATGTTGTTATACATTATGGCCGCATCCCCTATCTGACTGAACGCGTCAGTAAAGGCGGATCGGTAAACAACTGAAGAGTTCGATGGACGAACCTTCTTTCCCTTGCTAAGTTCTTAGGTTGCTTATGTTCAATGTTTATATCATACTGTGAAACCACGATAAGGGGTTTTCATATAAATGAGATCTCCATGCCACTGTCCGAATAGTAAGATACACGACCCGTTCTCTGGACAGTGATCTATAATGATGACAGGAATACAAAAAATGGCCTCCTTCCCTGAGCTTTCGCTCACTCGCCCAGCAGAAGAATAATCATCAGCCAAAGTTGATTCAAAACTTGAATAAGTATAACTTTCCAGAGTTACCATACAGTCCCTTTGTCAGAAGGTTACTTCATGAAGACATAAGCGCTGATGGAACCTGTCATCTACAACAATATCTAGTTAAACGACCAACGATGCACGAAAATACGTTGCTTCATCTAGGTCTAACCATAAGGAGATCGTCAAAAAGGGAGTGGATTTACCTTGAGTCCGAATAGTACATAATACAGTACATGAGGAGAGTCTCTAACACTATAATCTTGTAGAAACACAATCTCCTACTGAAGAAATCACTTCATAAATCATTTTCCACTCTAGAAAGGACCAACCCTGGAAATGCGTGACCAGCCATTGTAGGCGGCAATATCGGAACTCATCACGACTCGCCAAGACAACCAATACCTCCGCTAGAGCGGCATAAAGAATATAGTCCTGCCTACCCATACAAAATATACAATATAGGACTGAATCTACTTGCACTAATAATATGTAATACATATGAATTCAGGCCATAAACATTCTAAGAACGATCAATCTATTTTCTGGCTATGACAAATGATGAATGCCAAAATATAAGTATTCTTACGCCCGATCAATATCAAGGGAGATTATCCATATAATCAAACGTATAAATCAAACATGGATTATCTGGCTTTACAAAAGAAAGCATTTTCGTACCCAATTAAATACAACAATATATTTTCCATATTAAATAGACATATCGTACATTTGTAATCTGTGCATTCAAAAATATGTATGCAACAGATTACCACACCCCCCGGGGAAAAAAAATGGTACATTTTTTTTTTGAAATACATCCAGGAGCAACATACAATAGGCTCACAACGCACGAATAACAATGCGCAGATGATAAGCATTCCAAACAAATGTAACGCCTAATGTAAGGCAAAGTCGTCATATAGCACGACCAATGAGAATCTATCTCAGGATTCAGAGCAAATTTTTCTCGGAGTATAAATATCTCCCGAGAGGTGTCACCAACGCATAACACAATACTGGCAATGCCACAATTTGTACAATAGTTCATCTTAGGTATCTTAACATTATGATCACCAAATAAGAAAAAATATCAAAAACCTGCGGTGAATGTACATCAATGCACCGCTAAGTAGTGATACAGACAATGTATGATATATTACATATAAGTACATACTTTAACATAGGAAAAACTGTAGTAAAGTCAGACATGTTAGAAATCTGAAGATCTGACAGTTAGGTGGAATCATGTGGGCATCTCGATAAGATATCCGCCATCACATTTTCTGAACCACGGATAGCTCGCACCGAAAAATGAAAAGACTGAAGAGCAATCGCGCATCGCGTTGATCTCGCGCTCTTCAGATTTTTAGTCTGAATAGCTGTAAGACCTTTCTGGTCAGTCTCCACAATAAAATGCGCGCCAAGAAGAAATCTTTGAAGTTTAAGGATTGACCAAACCATAGCCAATAATTCACGGTCTAGGACCGAGTAATTTCTCTCTGCGGCATTAAGTTTTCGAGAAATATACATCACTGGATGCAGAGTTCCAGAGTACTCTTGCATTAGTGCCGCTCCAACCCCAGTGGATGAAGCGTCACTACGAAGAATAAATGTCTTATCTTTAGTAGGTAACACCAAGATAGGTGAAGTAGAAAACATCGTTTTAACCTTATCCAAAGAGGATTGACATTCTTGAGTCCAATTGACTATATTAGGAGACCCTTTCTTTAACAAAGAAGAAAGAGGTGACATAATTGAGGACAGATTCGGAATGAATCGTCCATAAAATTGTATGAGACCTAAGAGACTTCGCACTTGCTTTTTAGTCTTAGGCATAGAAATGTTAAGTATCTTACTTGTATTATGGTCTTCCGTTTTTAGAAACCCATGACCAACACGGTGACCTAAGAAAGATATTTCGCTAAAACCAATAAATGCTTTAGATGGTTTCGCTGTCAGGTTATGCTCGCGTAGGATAGACAATAGTTCATTTAACCCGTTATAGTGATCATTCCAAGTATTACTGAAAAGACAGATGTCATCAAGATATGCAATGACATCTGAGCGATGAGATAGGATTCGACGCATCATGCGTACGAATGTCGCTGGGGCATTCATAAGGCCGAAAGGCATGAAATTCCATTGGAATAGACCCCCTGGCGTCGAAAAAGCAGTAAACGGTTTGGCGTGTTCGGATAGTGGAACTTGCCAATATCCCTTAGACAAATCGAGTTTAGTAAAGAAATGAGAATTCGATAGTCTAGTAAGTAGCTCTTCGAGTAAAGGCATAGGTTCAGCATCAAATTTCGTCACTTGGTTCAATTTGCGATAATCAACGCAAAGACGTATGTTGTTGTCTTTTTTTCGCACGATAACCATCGGTGAAGAATATGCTGATGTGGATGGTTCAATTATTTCCAACTCTATCATTTCATCCAACTCTTTTTCTGCCTGTGCTTGAAAATGTATCGGGATAGGATACGGTCTGACTCTTATAGGATTATGGTCAGTAAGAATAATGTCGTGTTCAATGACATTAGTTCGACCAGGAATGTCAGTAAGGACATCCTGAAATTGTTGTAATATAGCAGAAACTTGTTTCTGTTCTCCTGGAGATAATTCAGGAGAAATTGCAACATCTTTCCATGACTCATTAGAATGAAGCGGAATCATTGGAAAAGGGAGATTCACATCTGAGAAACTCGTTTCCTCATCCTGTATTACTGACAGTGATGAGTAATGTCCATGTGGGACTGGTGAATCGTTCGTTGCCTGGAAAACAGGTTGTAAATAATCCGGACGTTCGTGGAATTCCGTGAGCATGTTGATGTGGAAGGTCTTATGCTTCCCCTCAGTATCGACAATATAGTCGACATCGGAAACTTTTGATATTACATCGTACGGACCTTTCCAAGAAATAAGGAGTCTGTTTTCTCTACAAGGTAGCAGGACCAATACTTTGTCACCTGGACAGAGTTGTCACAAGTGTCTGGTCTTATTGGCAAATTGCCTTGCCTTCTGTTTCGCAAATTCAGAAGAAGCAGTTGCCAATTTGCATGCTTCAGTAATCTTGTGTCTAAGTGCAATGACATATTCATAAGAGGATTTTGTGTCATCGACAATATTATCAGCAGTTATGAGATCATGAAGTAGAGACATAGGACCTCGCGGTTTCGCGCCAAAGACAAGTTCAAAGGGAGAAAATCCTGTATGTTCATTGGCGACCTCTCTGTATGCAAAGAGAGCCGCGGGTAAAACCCTGTCCCAATCCTGAGGATGATCCTCAGTTATCTTATCTAATAGGTTTTTCAGAGTTCTATTAAGACACTCTACCATGCCATTGGACATAGGATGATAAATACTACTCAGAGATCTTTCTATCTTAAGAGTTGACATCACTTGAAACATGGTATCCGATACGAGTTGGGTACCATGGTCTGACAATATTTCTCCTGGAAATCCCAGACGAGAGAATATAAGCCAAAGAGCATCTGCAATATCAGCAGTAGTTATGCTCTTCAGAGGGATAGCCTCTGGCCAACGTGTGCACATATCAACACACGTCAAGATATATTGGTGTCCTCTAGCAGACTTTGTCTTAAATGGACCAATGATGTCTATCGCCATTTTTTGAAATGGTCGAATTGGAATATCTGCAGCCTGAATAGGTGCAGCATGGCGTGGACCTTTGGATTTAACTTCCGGACATACCATACAGGATCGACAATAGATCTGTATGTCCTTGTTCACAAACGGCCAAAAGAAAGACGCAAGAACTCTAGATTTAGTACGGGAAAACCCATATGCCCAGCACACTGAGAATCATGAGCGTGCTGTAAGATTTTAACTCTCATATTTTTGGGCACAAGAATTTGAGAATGAATGGACTTAGCGGAGTCTTGTACCATACGTACAAGTACCCCATTCTTCATCGTAATCCAAGATTTACGATTCGTGTCCTTATTCGGATCACCTTCTTTTGCTAGAGTAAAGAATTTCTTTAGAGTAGGATCATCTTCCTGCTGTTTTATAAAGGAATCATGCGAAATCTCCAAGGGATCACCTTGGTTCTGGTCATCATTATCTCCAGAAGGCGAAGATTGTGGCATGTTTAGAGCTTGAGCTCTAGTGACTACAGCATTTGCAGTATGCATATTATCACTTTCCCACTCGGCAATTTGTTGCGGAGTGCATTCTTTCGCACCATGAATGCGACCGACGATAAGATCAGCGATCGGATTCGGCAGAAGACATGCGTGCACATCTCCTGTAAAGAAGGGAGTAGAAATGTGGATAATGGCAGTGGAGTACTTCTCCAATGTGCCACCAAATGTTATGCATTTGATTATTTTGCCAATGGCTCGAGAAGGATCTATGAGTGACTGCCTCACTCCAATGGTTGTGCACCCAGAATCAAAGAGAATTGAGACCGGAGTACCATCTACTAAACCATTATTTAATTTAAGAGCCCCTCTTCCATCATGCGCGACTGACGCAGGGAGAGCGGGAAGAGGATGACCACAGCTTAAAGTCGAAACTGTGGTTGGCTCGAATAATGTTTTGCATTTAGAACACTGAAATGCTCTGTCGAAATCGAAAGCAGAACATCCCACATTATTAGAGTCTTTCTTATCATTGGTTTGCTTACCGGCTTCATGAAACTCTTGTTGTGCAGAGTTAGCCTGGTAATGAGATTTACCATGTCTTTTGTGTTGTGATCTACCTCGATTATTGTTGCCTCTGTAATTATTATTCCCTCTGTTATAACCCCTGTTTGGGTTTGAGTCATAATGTTCATCATTATAATCATCATGCTCATTATAGTGAGAATCCCTGTAGGATTGATCCCGTTGTGTCCAAGAAGGAACACCCTGGTAATTTCTATTATTACTTCCTCTACGGAAATTTCTATAGTTATGGCCACCCCTGTATCGAGGACTGTCAACCCGTTTCCAGAATTTAGAAGAAGAACCCTGATTTGGTTGGTTACCTTGGTTTTGATGATTACGCCAATTAACCCTTTTGTCAAATTTATTTTGAGCTCCCTGAAAGTTGTGTGGGTACTTGGGATTGTACTGTGTTGCTGAAGCAACCGGCATACCCTCTTTAATCTTAGTGTTGCTAAGAGTTACGTCCGGGTGTGCCGTAACGTATTGGTCACAATATTCTTGCATTTGTTTTAGTGTTTGTGGCTTACGCTCGTGTAGAAATTCAAGGAAATGTTTATTGATAGAAGACATGACCTTGTCTCTGAGCAACAAATCCATAAGAGCATCATATGTTTTCTCTATTTTGGATAATTCAATCCATCGTTGAAATGTAAGACGTATTTTCGCAATGAATTCTGAGAATTCACCCCCGTCTCAGGTACCATTCTTTTAAACAACATGCGATAACCTTCCTCTGGTAACTGAAACTTCTTAATCAAGGCTGCCCTAATAACATCATAATTATCCTTGTCAGCCTCTTCAACCAAACATAGACTAGTGAGAGAATCGCCTGTTAGATTCTCAGATAATTGGTTAACATATTGCGATTTATCAACATTATGAGCCCGACAAGCACGTTCAAACCTCTGAAGCCAGAATGTTATATCATCATTGGCAGAATTGAATGTTGGTACCTTAACTTTGTAAGTAAAGGGTTTACTATTACCACCAGGTGCTTGATTAACATTACTCATATTTGTTAATTTTAATTTCTCTAACTCAAATTCATGTTCTCTTATTGCTTTTCTTTCTTCAGCTTCCCTGTCTAATCTTTTCTGTTCAGTTTCTCTGTCTATTCTTTTTTGTTCAGCCTCAAATCTCCTTTCTTCTACCTGCATCTGCAATTTCTTTTGTTCAGCTTCAAATCTTTTATTTTCAGCAGCAGCTTCAGCTTCTCTGTCTAATCTTTTTTGTTCAGCAGCTGCAGCAGCTTCTCTGTCTAATCTTTTTTGTTCAGCAGCAGCAGCAGCTTCTCTGTCTAATCTTTTTTGTTCAGCAGCAGCAGCAGCTTCTAATCTTTTTTCTTCTTTTTGAAGCTTTCTCTCCTCTGCAGCAGCTTTTCTTTCCTCAGCAGCAGCTTTTCTTTCCTCAGCAGCAGCTTCTAATCTTTTTTCTTCTATTTGAAGTTTTTTCTCTTCTGCCTTCAATACCATAGAGAATTGAGCAGTTGTCCATTCTTCTAATTATTTGCCAGTCTTATCAAGGGATTTCCCTTGTGTAATAAAGTAATCTAATGTAGACATCCTGTCTTATTAAATCAGAAACCTGAAAAAGTAAATAAATTACCTTATTTCACTTTCATGGGAGACAAGTCTATACTGTAGACTTAGTCTTAGTAAAAACCTTGTATGGTTATTTTGTTTATAATATAACCAATGATAACTTGAGTACCTGTGGAAAACAATATCTGTATATCCCAAACACTGTGGGAGACAAGCCTTACAAAAGTCTTGTATACTTCCTTAATGTAATCAATGATCACTTGAGTACCTGTGGAAAATAATATTTTCTATCCCAATCACTGTGGGAGACAAACCTTACAAAGGTCTTGTACACTTTCTTAGTGTAATCAATGATCATAAGTACTGGTCTGTACTATAATATAAGTGTATTCAACTATACCTCATATATCATATGTCAACTCAAGACATTACAAAGGACAAACAAGAAAAGACAATATGAAAACATTTGCAGAAATCAAATTAAATTAAATAGGAAAAATCAAAGAAAATGATCACAGAATCTGTGATGATAACTGCAATAAGATAACAAGACAAATAACGCCACAGTGTATAAATATAAATTGTGTATAGAAATCAAAAAAATAGAAAAGGGTAGACCAACAAATTACAAACAAATCAAAACAAACTAAAGAACAGAGGAATATTACAAAAACAACAATGAGTACAGTCTTCACAGCTAACACTAATAGCAACAGCTGTCGCAGCAAATTTTCAATCAAGAAAATTGCACCTATAGAAACGCACACATCAGACCCTCTATTACGTGGGATACTCTGTTGTGTGACACCGCCCAACCAAAACAACAACCCGCAGAGTACAAACAAATATCACATATAAACATGTAAACATAAATAGCATAAATGCATATAATATTATCAAATAGTATGGCAATGTGATGTGTTGCAGATAGAATGTGTTGCGGAGAAGGCTCAGTTGTACTGAATAATGGTACAGTAGTATGGTACTTTATTAAATAATTAATTCTGGCCTAAATCATTAAAGTTCAACACAAACTATGGCAGTGCAGGAGAATCCACTGTTTACTGTTCCTAAAAATCACAAGTAAGACTTCTCGCTTCAGTTGCACTGTATATTTCGCAAACACTGTCAAATATATGCTCCAACACTGATGACTGATGCTGTCTTTTCCAAACAAACTTGCTGTGTAACGCTGTATGTTCTATGGCCAAATGTCCAACGAAAAAAAAATGTCAACAAACGCTGACCTAGTAACTGTATACGCTGGATAGGATAGGTCAAGCTGACATCGACTGTATAGCTGTCCTACTGGTGTTGATGTGGTCAAACAAACGTTCTTGTAACTGTAAATGACTCTCAATAACAAGACTGCGAAGGTTGGACCCAGGAATCTGGCTCACCACTGTAAAAAGTGGAAAAACCCACGACTGTACTGTAAAATGTCACTGCTGTGTTAATTGATACCAGGCATGCTCCAGTCTACCCAGCGGTACTGTAAATGGGTAACTCACTCTAGTCCTGAGTTAGGGAAGGCAAAGGCAGCTGTAAGAAGTAGTTTCCCTCTGAGGCTCCAGGAGGAGCAGGCCCTTAACTTGGTCAATTCAACCGACGCAGGATGGTGTAAATATGGAGTGAGAGTGTAGAGTGTTATAAACGCGAATGATGGACTGTTCGTATCTTGACCAATCTAAAGCACTCATTCACTCATGTCTATAAGGCACCAATGCAGACTGCTGGAATCTTTTCATACAGTTTATTCAGACGCACATACTGGGACAGAACGAATAGATCATAAGTACATGTTGACACATCAATCTTCAGGCATGAATAGTAGATCCCATGTCATGGAACATTCAAATATAATGGGTGGTACAAAACAGCATTCAGTGTTGTTATACATTATGGCCGCATCCCCTATCTGACTGAACGCGTCAGTAAAGGCGGATCGGTAAACAACTGAAGAGTTCGATGGACGAACCTTCTTTCCCTTGCTAAGTTCTTAGGTTGCTTATGTTCAATGTTTATATCATACTGTGAAACCACGATAAGGGGGTTTCATTTTTTTTTTTTTTTTTTTTTCGTACGCCCGCTAATACTCGAGGCGAAATCTCAGGTTATTATTTATGTCTAACCTGACATTGATTTTACGTGAGTATCCCTTTTTTCTTGTACAGAGACAGGTGTCCCTCGCCATTCAGGCAAATACTCTCCGATTTCGGAGGTACCCATTACAGCTGGGTCGGCTCAGGAGCCGCCAATCCCTGGTCGACGACACTCCTTCAAATGTCCTCGTCAGGTCTCGAGTTAATCCAGTACAAATCCCGGTCGACGAAAAATCTTCAAATGCCGTCACCCGGGTTTGATCCTGGATCACCCGGTCGCCAGAGCGGTGTGGTAACCACTACGCTAGCGCGGCTCCCGGGGTTTCATATAAATGAGATCTCCATGCCACTGTCCGAATAGTAAGATACACGACCCGTTCTCTGGACAGTGATCCATCATGATGACAGGAATACAAAAATGGCCTCCTTCCCTGAGCTTTCGCTCACTCGCCCAGCAGAAGAATAATCATCAGCCAAAGTTGATTCAAAACTTGAATAAGTATAACTTTCCAGAGTTACCATACAGTCCCTTTGTCAGAAGGTTACTTCATGAAGACATAAGCGCTGATGGAACCTGTCATCTACAACAATATCTAGTTAAACGACCAACGATGCACGAAAATACGTTGCTTCATCTAGGTCTAACCATAAGGAGATCGTCAAAAAGGGAGTGGATTTACCTTGAGTCCGAATAGTACATAATACAGTGCATGAGGAGAGTCTCTAACACTATAATCTTGTAGAAACACAATCTCCTACTGAAGAAATCACTTCATAAATCATTTTCCACTCTAGAAAGGACCAACCCTGGAAATGCGTGACCAGCCATTGTAGGCGGCAATATCGGAACTCATCACGACTCGCCAAGACAACCAATACCTCCGCTAGAGCGGCATAAAGAATATAGTCCTGCCTACCCATACAAAATATACAATATAGGACTGAATCTACTTGCACTAATAATATGTAATACATATGAATTCAGGCCATAAACATTCTAAGAACGATCAATCTATTTTCTGGCTATGACAAATGATGAATGCCAAAATATAAGTATTCTTACGCCCGATCAATATCAAGGGAGATTATCCATATAATCAAACGTATAAATCAAACATGGATTATCTGGCTTTACAAAAGAAAGCATTTTCGTACCCAATTAAATACAACAATATATTTTCCATATTAAATAGACATATCGTACATTTGTAATCTGTGCATTCAAAAATATGTATGCAACAATCTCCCTTCCTGAACATAAGTTACGTCCCGTGCAAATAAGACACCATTTCTTCGCATTAGAATGACTCATTACTGAGAGCACACTCGAAACAAGACAGTAGAGGAATGTCGGACATAAGAAACTGCAATCTGTTGTTGTTGTTGTTGTCTAACTAGGGCTGCTGAGCTTCTCGCTGTTTCGCAGTCAACACCAAGTTGAAGACTCCTTTGTATACTGTACACTGTAGATCTAGGCTTTTGCTGTGGCTTTTCTGCCATTCCGAAACGTGTTGAGTTGAAGCCATAAGCTCCAGTTTCTCCAGCTTGGCTTGCATTTAAAGGATCGTCACATCTGGTCCCAAGCTAGGCGTAAGAAGTGCGTGGCATACTGTGCATTCCCCGCCATGCAAGGGGGCTATCCAACTATGCAAAGCTAAAATACTGTGCTCTGGTTCTGGGCTCTCCCAAGGAATTGTCACGCCCTGCACAGAGCCACTTCTCAGCTTCTCCTGCCTATCACTGGGTCCATAGTGAGGTCCTTCTGCATGCTGTCAACCAAGTCAAAGAATAACGCCTGAGGCTCAAGTGACCTCTCTGTCGTGTGAAATTCTAATCCACATATATAAATTAAAAAGTAAATGTAAAGCCTAACAAATAACTTCAATAAAAGGAAAGAAGAATGGTAAAGAACAGTGCTGTCACAATGACTGTACTCGAAATCCCCTTGTTTTCTACTTCGTCTGCAAATTGTAACGTTTCACGTTGATAGTAAAAGCCTACTGCATCACTACACGCTTTCTTCAATAAAACGTGTACTGCCTTTCTAAGAAAAACCTTGAGATACGCAAGCTGACCTATATTTAATATTCCATTCATGTCATTTTATACACTAAGTTACCATAAACGAACGGACAGATGGACTTAGGATAGAAAGAAAGGGAGGGCTGAAAGCCGGGACGCATACAACACTAAACACGCGTCTCGCTATACAATTAAAGTCATCACGCGTGTAAGGCCACAAGCACTAATTTTTTTTTCAAATCGACAGTGATAAAAAAACACTACCCATACGAGAGTTAGGTTTTAAAAACCTGAAAAACGCTTATTAGGAAACATGACATTATACTGGTTTACGTTTGAAAACATTACAGTACCCAGACACCACATCGATCGAAGTGAACGGGAGGTAGAAGAAAATACATATTTTGAACGCAGCCCCTTAGCCCCATTAAATTTATATATTTGGGTTCCTTAGGACTTGCTGACAAAGAATATGTTAAACGTTACGCAAATAGTCTAGGAATTAACAAATTATAGCCAAAAGAAATAGTGAGGGTGTCAGACAACACCAAAATCAGAATCGCTCAGTGGCAGATTTTAAAACCACCATTGTACGGGAAATAGGTCCCCATGTTAAATCCTATTTGATTGGAGCGCAGTAAATGTAAGGCTAAACACGATTAGTCGGGCTACAAATACTATCTTTTGTTGTTAGGGGAGACGGAAGGAAGGGTACTTTTTTTCAAACGCTTGTGTAAACATTGCTCGATTGGTTAGACCCGCCAATATAGGCAATTAGGAGCGTTAGTTCAGTACCACATTTTTCAAATAAACTTACTAAAGAACCAGTGCGTTGAGCGCCAGTGCATATTTTTCTAAATAAAAGCCTGGGACATCGGCAGATCGAAATTGTGCTATATTCATTGCCAGTCAACGTAACTGCGTATTATTCCATGAATTGTGGTAAGCTTGATATATTCAATATCTTTTTTAATGAAAATTGAATGTAAATTGATAATTTATGTCTGTATATGTGTGTGGTTCAGTAGCGAACATGAGGCAAAGCCTATAAAGTGCTCCAACCTGAACAGAAGGTGTCGGAGAAAAGTAAAACTGCATGGAATTGCCAAACAGTACACTGACACCTATCTTATTGACTAGAAAGAACTAATGCTGGAATTGCAGAGGCGTAGTGACCATTAGGGAGGAGTATACTGGTGTAAATTATTTCAGATGAAGCTGACAGTTGGCCTACCGCTCTGAACTCAGTGTTTGTTATGTATTGTGTTCAGTCTGGAAATAGATTATAAATTAGTTATGAAGTAGGAGGTACAACCTTCTTGTTTCAGGGACTGTGGTCCTAAAGTTATTGAGCAGCACCTGGTCTGAGCTTTGCTGAATCTGGAGGCTGACAGCATACTCCTGGGTCCAGATAGTGACCAGTGCGGTGTCTCCAGAACACAGGGGAGCAATCGAGCAGAGGAGTCTTTTCCTGCCGCCATCACGAAAGTTAATCCTCTGTGGCCAGTGGAGCTCAACATTATGTGTCCCCTCAAAAATTGACATTTTAGTAAAAAAAAGAGGGACAATACCTTGTTTAAATTGACAGGAACTGTGAACTTTTTCCCCATACTATTTCCCAGATAAACAAACACTTGAAGTCATGATGACAAATAACAACATAGCTTGAAAAACAAAACCAGTAGTACCTCATAGTACTACTACACAACTGACACATAGGATAATACTAATACAGTATGTCACTACTAAGTTCATATTTATAAATTATGTATATATAAATTGTGATTACAATTGATTGTGATTCCTGGTTCACTTTGTAGTTGAATCAGGACATATATTAGTGAAAGTAATTAATACATATATATTTGAAACTTTACCAGTGACTCATTTAAGATAGTCTTATAGAATGTTAAATGTGTGTGAGTGTCACAGTGTTGTCAAGAGTGGTGGAATAAATTAAATTGTTTATCTGTCTGTTGTTGTTGTGACTTACACTTCATCATTTACATAACCCTAGACATTCAACGTAGTCATCACAATATTCCAGAATAATTCTGACTGAGTTATAAATGTGGTAGCAAGTAAGGTTATCTGTAAAACACTACACCTATTAGATACAGATACCTTCACAGCTGATCTCAGTCAGTACACTAAGTCCCCTATAAATATTTATATCATCCCACTTTACCACATATATTGGGGTCTCGCTCCCGGGATTTTGAATCTTTCCCTATTAAAAATATTGGGGGTAATTCACTTCAGGGAATAATAGAAATTAAAAAGGTATCCTTGGGTGAAAATAAATAACGTTGAGCTCTCAGTGCCTGTGGTGTCTTTGGATAAGTAATATCAGATTGTATTGTTTAGTTAGACATTATATAAATTTACCTGTTAGAAAATGGCGGACCTGGCCAAATTTCGATCTGCTGCTGTACAGACTGCGAAAGAGTTAGGAATGGACGGGCAAATTATGATTGCTTATGTCACTGCTGAATGTGACAAATATATTGAACGGGAAGAAAGAAGATTAGAAAAAGAGGCCGAAAGAAAATTAGAGGCTGAGGCTAAGAGGTTGCAGATTGAGGCTGACAAAGAGGCTAAAGCATTGGAAGCCGAGGAAAGAAGGCAGGCTGCAGAAAGAGAAGAGAAGAAATTAGCTGCAGAAAGGGAAGCAGAAGAAAGAAGATTGACTGCAGAGAGGGAAGCAGAAAAGGAGGAGAAGAGATTACAAAGGGAACATGAGTTACGACTAAGGGAGTTTGAGTTTCAAGGCCATGCTCCTGAAAATGGTGCCAGTCCCTTTACCTCTGATGCCACTGCTAGCCAGGGAGCCTCAACCTCAGCTATGAATTTTCATTTAGATCATTTTGTTGAGAAAGACGATGATATCGAGAGCTATCTAAATAGATATGAACTATTAGCTACCACATATGGGTTAGAGAGAGAAAGGTGGAGCTTAAAGTTATCTCAAGGTCTTCGTGGGGCAGCTTATGAAGTTTTTGCCAAAATGAACAGAGGTGATCAAGAAAATTATGACATGCTAAAGCAGGCTCTTTTGTTAAGATATGAAAAGAACGCAGAATTTTATAGGAAAAAATTTAGGAATGCTAAACTACTGTCAGGTGAAACCTATCACCAGTTCTCTGCACGGTTAGAGACATACTTGGAGAAATGGACTTCTCTGGGGAAAACCCAAGATCTTAAGGAAATGGTCCTTATAGAACAACTAAGAGAGTCCATGGCTCCAGACCTGAGAAAGTTTCTCATGGAACAAGGTGCAGAGAGGCTGGGTGAGTTGCTAAATGTTGCAGAAAGGTATCAAGCGGCTCAGGCAGAGGTATCAGGTAATAAAAAGAAACAGGTAGAAAATTTTAGGGCACCACAGAACTTTAATAAATTTGATCCTAGAGATCAAAACAAAGGTAAGCACCAATTTGATAGGCCACGGTATGACAATAAAAATAAAACCCCACAATTCGATGAAAGGAAATATGATGAAAGAAAATCTTTCAACCAAGGAAAGAGATGGTGTAAAAATTGTAAGATGAACAATCATGACACTGACCATTGTAGAAGGAAACCTCCTCATTGTGCTGCTATGACATCTGGAAAAAAGGAAAAAAAGGTCAAACCTGCGGAACTACAGGAACCATACCACCCCCCAGTGTGTGAAGATGTCATATGTAATGGTGTCACCATAAAGTGTTTATATGATACAGGTTTAGATTATGATTCCGTTGTGAGTTCTCACCTGGTGCAGGCAGATCAATACACCACAGAAACAGTGGAGATTCAAACTGCAACCAAGGATGTAGCTACCATGACACTTCCCGTCGCCCGGATAAAGGTGAAAACGCGATATGTGGAAGGAATCATAAAAGCAGCAGTGATAAATGAGCCAATCTACCCTCTGATATTGGGGTGTAGATATGTCTTCTTGGGGAATCCCAAGAGACCTGTGATATTGGCAACAGTGCAGACCAGATCACAGTCTAAAAAAAGGAGGAGGATAATCCAATAAATACTCATCCAGATGAGATGAGGAAGGCACAGGCTGAGGACAAAACACTCAAGCCGTGTTTCAAGAAGTTGCCCAAAACCCATACACCTCCAGGCAAGGGAGAATTTTATATGAAGAACAAGCTGATATATAGGAAGGCTGGATCTGAATCCAATGGTCACGGACAGCTGGTCCTTCCCACTTCATATAGGACTAAAGTGTTGGAACTAGGGCATGCGATTCCCTTCAGTGGTCATATGGGGATCAGCGCAACAGGACAGCGTATAGCTTGTCACTATTTCTGGCCAGGGATAACTGAAGATATCAAACGATATGTAAAATCCTGTCCAGAGTGCCAACGAGTAGCACCTAAACATTGGACTGCACCAGCAACTCTGGGGGAAATGCCCATAGTGGGAACACCCTTTGAGAGAGTTGCCGTGGATCTTGTGGGACCTCTCACCCGAACCAAGAGAAGGAACAGCTACATTCTGACTCTGGTGGACACTTGTTCTATGTGGGGAGAGGCGGTAGCCCTGTCATCGATTGATTCTAAACATGTGGCAGAGGCATTGCTCACAATTTTCACAAGGTTAGGCTTTCCCAATCAAATCTTGACTGATAATGGCTCTCAGTTCAAGGGGAAACTAACAGAAGAAGTTTTCAGGATCTTCCAGGCCAAACACTTCCATTGTAGTGTGTACCACCCCCCAAGGGAACGGCCAAGTGGAAAGATTTAATGGCACGTTGATGTCGATCCTGAGAAAGTTGGCACACGAAAAACCAGATACATGGGATCAGTACCTTCACGCCGCCCTCTTTGCTTATCGGGAGGTACCCCATAGTTCAACCGGAATGGCCCCGGCAACATTATTATTTGGAAGGCCAATAAAAGGTCCACTGGAAGCGCTGTTAAGAACGTGGACTGATGAAAAAGGCAGAGGAAAACATTACATCCTCATACCAATATGTGAATGAGCTGACCACTCGTTTAAAAACTGGCTGGAAACTTGCCAATGAAAATTTGAGACAAGCCAGGAAGAAACATGCTGCCTATTATAACAGGAAAGCTAAAGACAGAGATTTGGCTGTGGGAGAGAAGGTACTGCTTCTTCTCCCCGGTAGTCAGAATAAGTTACAAATTGGATGGCAAGGTCCATATACAGTTCTAGAGAAGGTGTCTAGAACCAATTATAAGATAGATAAGAAAGGGAAAGAAAAAATCTATCATGTAAATCTCCTGAAGAAATATTTGGAAAGAGAACATCAGGAAGAGACACACTTGTTGACCTTGTCCATTGCAATGGAGATGAAAAAGGAACCACTTTCATCATTTGAATATCCATTACACCCCTGTGAGACAGCGGCACAGGTGAAAATCAGTACACATTTAACGAAAAATCAGAAAAAGAGAGTGCAACAGGTTCTAGATAATCATACAGAGGTGTTAACAGACCGACCGGGGCATACAAACTTATTGGAATATGATATGAAACTGATAGACCCCACACCTGTCTGTATGAAACCCTATTCGATTCCTTTTGCTAAGGAGAAAGCTTTGAAGGAAGAGATAGACTATTTGTTGAAGGAAGGAATTATTTCACACAGTGAATCTTCGTATAGTTCCAGTGTTGTACTTTT
This sequence comes from Oreohelix idahoensis, assembly GCA_024509875.1. Lineage (NCBI taxonomy): Eukaryota > Metazoa > Mollusca > Gastropoda > Stylommatophora > Oreohelicidae > Oreohelix > Oreohelix idahoensis. Next base: position 675,566 of record JAMPIV010006075.1, read on the forward strand.
AAGGAAACCCTCTGGAGAACATAGACTCTGTATAGATTACAGGAGACTGAATGCTATTACAGAAGGACAGGTGGATCCATTGCCGGATACAAATCAGTTGTTTGCCAGACTAAATAAAGCTAAATATTTCTCAAAAGTGGATCTGAGTAAAGGATACTATCAGATTCCAGTAAAGCCTGAGGTTAGACCATACCTAGCGTTTAGTACCTCAGAGGGACACTATGAGTTTAACAGATTGCCATTTGGATTGAAGAATGCGCCTAGTGTCTTCTCTAGAATGATGAGAAAATTATTGGACCCTCTGAATAATCCATGTATCACAAATTTCATGGATGATATCCTTATAGCAACAGAAACATTTGAGGAACACATTGACTCTCTGAACATGCTGTTTAATCGACTTAGGGAAGCGAATTTAACAGCCCGACCAACCAAATGTTGTGTTGGATGTAAAGAATTAGAGTTCTTGGGACACACCGTTCATCAGGGAAACATGACCCCTGACCCCAAGAATTTAGAGAAACTAAAGAAAGCCCCAAGACCACAAACCAAGAAAGACGTGAGATCCTTTGTCTCATTATGTGGTTTCTACCAAAAGTATATCAAAAATTTTAATTCCATATGTGCACCGTTAACTGATTTGACACGTAAAGGACATCCAGATCGAATTACATGGACTCCACAATGCGAATTCGCTTACCAGGAATTGAAGGAAAAGCTCACAAGTAAACCTATTTTGAAATTACCTGACTTAAGTCAAGAATTCATAGTAAGGACGGATGCCAGTAATATTGGGTTAGGTGCGACTCTGCTACAGAAATCAGATGCATTGGATGGGGAATTAAGCCCAGTGGCATATGCTAGCAGAAAGTTGAATAAAGCTGAAACCAATTACTCAACTAGCGAAAAGGAATGTCTTGCAGTAATATGGGCGATAAAGAAATTCAATATTTATCTGTATGGGAAGGCATTTAAGTTGCAAACGGATCACAAACCCTTGTCGTTTCTAGCGCAGGCTAGACATGGAAATTCTAGATTACTCCGTTGGTCATTACTGATGCAGCCATATGAGTTTAGCATAGAGTATATAAGTGGAAAAACAAATCTGGGAGCGGATTTTTTAAGCCGCCATCCGTGTGATGAGAATCACCGTAAGCCCCAGAAATAATAATAAATTTCTCTATGTGTATATAGAATTATAGACTGACATATAACGTCTGTTTTAAGTGGGGAGAATTTGTCGTGTGAAATTCTAATCCACATATATAAATTAAAAAGTAAATGTAAAGCCTAACAAATAACTTCAATAAAAGGAAAGAAGAATGGTAAAGAACAGTGCTGTCACAATGACTGTACTCGAAATCCCCCTTGTTTTCTACTTCGTCTGCAAATTGTAACGTTTCACGTTGATAGTAAAAGCCTACTGCATCACTACACGCTTTCTTCAATAAAACGTGTACTGCCTTTCTAAGAAAAACCTTGAGATACGCAAGCTGACCTATATTTAATATTCCATTCATGTCATTTTATACACTAAGTTACCATAAACGAACGGACAGATGGACTTAGGATAGAAAGAAAGGGAGGGCTGAAAGCCGGGACGCATACAACACTAAACACGCGTCTCGCTATACAATTAAAGTCATCACGCGTGTAAGGCCACAAGCACTATTTTTTTTTTCAAATCGACAGTGATAAAAAACACTACCCATACGAGAGTTAGGTTTTAAAAACCTGAAAAACGCTTATTAGGAAACATGACATTATACTGGTTTACGTTTGAAAACATTACAGTACCCAGACACCACATCGATCGAAGTGAACGGGAGGTAGAAGAAAATACATATTTTGAACGCAGCCCCTTAGCCCCATTAAATTTATATATTTGGGTTCCTTAGGACTTGCTGACAAAGAATATGTTAAACGTTACGCAAATAGTCTAGGAATTAACAAATTATAGCCAAAAGAAATAGTGAGGGTGTCAGACAACACCAAAATCAGAATCGCTCAGTGGCAGATTTTAAAACCACCATTGTACGGGAAATAGGTCCCCATGTTAAATCCTATTTGATTGGAGCGCAGTAAATGTAAGGCTAAACACGATTAGTCGGGCTACAAATACTATCTTTTGTTGTTAGGGGAGACGGAAGGAAGGGTACTTTTTTTCAAACGCTTGTGTAAACATGGCTCGATTGGTTAGACCCGCCAATATAGGCAATTAGGAGCGTTAGTTCAGTACCACATTTTTCAAATAAACTTACTAAAGAACCAGTGCGTTGAGCGCCAGTGCATATTTTTCTAAATAAAAGCCTGGGACATCGGCAGATCGAAATTGTGCTATATTCATTGCCAGTCAACGTAACTGTGTATTATTCCATGAATTGTGGTAAGCTTGATATATTCAATATCTTTTTTAATGAAAATTGAATGTAAATTGATAATTTATGTCTGTATATGTGTGTGGTTCAGTAGCGAACATGAGGCAAAGCCTATATAGTGCTCCAACCTGAACAGAAGGTGTCGGAGAAAAGTAAAACTGCATGGAATTGCCAAACAGTACACTGACACCTATCTTATTGACTAGAAAGAACTAATGCTGGAATTGCAGAGGCGTAGTGACCATTAGGGAGGAGTATACTGGTGTAAATTATTTCAGATGAAGCTGACAGTTGGCCTACCGCTCTGAACTCAGTGTTTGTTATGTATTGTGTTCAGTCTGGAAATAGATTATAAATTAGTTATGAAGTAGGAGGTACAACCTTCTTGTTTCAGGGACTGTGGTCCTAAAGTTATTGAGCAGCACCTGGTCTGAGCTTTGCTGAATCTGGAGGCTGACAGCATACTCCTGGGTCCAGATAGCGACCAGTGAGGTGTCTCCAGAACACAGGGGAGCAATCGAGCAGAGGAGTCTTTTCCTGCCGCCATCACGAAAGTTAAGCCTCTGTGGCCAGTGGAGCTCAACATTATGTGTCCCCTCAAAAATTGACATTTTAGTAAAAAAAGAGGGACAATACCTTGTTTAAATTGACAGGAACTGTGAATTTTTTCCCCATACTATTTCCCAGATAAACAAACACTTGAAGTCATGATGACAAATAACAACATAGCTTGAAAAACAAAACCAGTAGTACCTCATAGTACTACTACACAACTGACACACATAGGATAATACTAATACAATATGTCACTACTAAGTTCATATTTATAAATTATGTATATATAAATTGTGATTACAATTGATTGTGATTCCTGGTTCACTTTGTAGTTGAATCAGGACATATATTAGTGAAAGTAATTAATACATATATATTTGAAACTTTACCAGTGACTCATTTAAGATAGTCTTATAGAATGTTAAATGTGTGTGAGTGTCACAGTGTTGTCAAGTGTGGTGGAATAAATTAAATTGTTTATCTGTCTGTTGTTGTTGTGACTTACACTTCATCATTTACATAACCCTAGACATTCAACGTAGTCATCACAATATTCCAGAATAATTCTGACTGAGTTATAAATGTGGTAGCAAGTAAGGTTATCTGTAAAACACTACACCTATTATTAATGATGCCATTGTGTATACTGATGGGTCTGTGATCCGTGGTGAGAAATCAGGTTGGGGCTTCTCTGCTAGGGTAAAGGGCATAATCGTCCCGAACATAACGGGTCATACAAGATAACAACTTCTAGCATGAGAATCAAGGTAGAGGCAGCTACTGCAGCCTTAAGGTAGCTAACTGAAACTTCATTAACAAAGGCAATCATTGTATCAGACTCTCAGTCCATGCTTCGAAAGGTTTAAAATGGTTGACTACGGCGTAAATGGAAAACGTTCACCGAAGCTTCGAATCTGCAGGAGCTGGTATGGATAGATTGTCCTGGTCATCCAGGGGTACGCGATATTGAGAGAACTCACAGACTAGCATCAAGAGCACCCACAGTGGGGACACTGGATATGGATATGGGAGAGATACTGAGAACATTTAATGATCGCCTGTTAGAGAATTACACTGCAATAGATAAATCATCAAGGTTAAGACTGTTGGAATTTGGTATCAAACGTAAGGCTAGCAGAGATGGACGTATGAGAGGATTGATCCGTCGTGTATACAACCAGCGAGTTACAGGAACAGTTAGCATTCACACTCTTCGATATATACTGAGGGAGACTGAGCACCTATGGGTTTGCCCGGAGTGCAATGATGTCGATTCTATTCAACAATAACAATAACAACAATCGGCATATTCCCTTTTCGTTTAGCTGAGCATGTAAGTACGCTTCAGTCGATTCAGTCTGTGTGAATTCATGAAATTTACAGTTTTTATTATTATTATTTTGTGTGTGTGTGTGTGTGTGGTAGAAATGACACCACGTGCTTTCCTAATATACGTTTTCTGAACAATGCATGTATACTACTTTGAACATGAATACTTCCTGCCAAAGCTGGGTTGTTTTTTTTTTGGCACAGTAGGTTAGCCATAAATTCACACTGCTTTCCTCCTGTCTCGGCATAGTTATTCACAGTAATTTTGATTCTGTAGATTAGTGTTTTTTTTCAACAACAACAACAAAAGCCATCTCTGTTCTAGTTTGGGAAGAGGAAGAAGATTTTTAAAAATTACTAAAGTTAAATTAATATTTCAATCGCACGAACGGGTAAAGATAGCTCAAAATATAAAATTATTATTTGAAACATGTTCCCCGGGTCGTGTTTGTTCACATCAGTGGGATCTCCATATAAAAAAGCAACACTGGCTTTGTCAAGTGTTTCAAAAAATGTGTATGAGTCGAGTGCTTTGCAGTGCCAGAATTGACAAAAACGATTGTTTTGAATTTGACGTATGCACATTTGTTGGTGATTTCTGAATCATGGAAAGCGTTCAGAAGCAAAGTCCATTGATTTGAAACTATTGTGATGTTTCTTTAATTCTAATTTTAAAGAAACATCACAAAAGTATTGTTGCTGTCTTTTTTGACGGAGTCATCTGTCAAGTTATTTGCTTATGTTTTTATCATAAGAATAATTGTGTCTTTACCTGCGATGTCAGGTTGATTAGGGGTTGTCTTCCCTTGTTTATTCATTCATTGTGTTTGCCCTTTAGGGTCAAAGGTAGACAGTTCGGGCGTATGCCCATGGGCAGGTTTTTTTTAAGCGGGAGTTGAGTTAGACTTCCGGCAAGCCGGGAAGTGTCCTGGTTTCTGAAGGGACGAGAGTCCATTGTGTTTTTCGGGAAGAATCTTCGAAGTGACTGCACTGGCAGTTTTCCCCAGTGAATCTCTGTGCGTTGGAATGACAGCAGAGTTCCTTGTTAAGTTCTGTGGACTCGGTTACAGGTAATACCGACTTTTTCCATTACTATGCTTTCGGTAGCAGAACATGTTAGAAGATTGCCTAGTCTGTGAACTGCAGCTCACCGGTCCTCCATTACAGAACATATATGTTGTGCTCAAGGTAGCCATCCAAGACTATTAGTCTTCATACCATCCAGAAATCCAGTGACGAAGATATATTGTGGGAACCGCAGATTGGCGGAATTTATGTCTACAATAAGCATTACTGCAGGGTTGATGGTAACCTGCTTATCAGAAGTACACAGCCGACGTCAGAACGAGGCCTGTGTTTTTCGGCTATTATACTACAGCCTGATAATGTGCAATTGGCGGGGAATGCCAAGTTGCACCTATGTGTCAAAGTGATTAAGGTATCTGACGCGTTTAGTCAGTAATCCCAGGGCGACGCCACGAACTGTCCTTATTGAAGAACATTGTATTGACCATGCACGAATATTCAAATGTTTACCAGCTTGCTGAATGCCTAATGTATACCTATCGATTTCCGGTCAGCATGACCTTGTTTACAATGACTGTTCCTGTTGATACCATGTGTGTTCTCGTCAATAAATGTTTTGAAACGTGTCTGCAGTGTCCAAGCATCCTTGACTACTGCATGTGAGTGTATGGGTTGCAGGGTCTACATACATAAGAGCCTAAACACATTCGCGCCTTCATTCGCACCCACACTCAGTTCATCATCCGCTCGCACTACACACCTAACAACCTGTATACTGTCTTGGGCCAGTGATCACCTCAACAAGAGAAAAAGTACAGTTACATTTTTGGTGGACCAGTTACGTGGGCTCTTCTGATACATTTCTGGTGGACAGAGCGAGCAATTAACATTATTGATGACATTAATGTGGTCCAGAAATTTACATTTCATGGGGCTATTTGCGTGAGAAGGACAAGTACACATTACATTTCTGATCTGTGGGTCTAAGCTACACACTGGACAGCTGTAACACACATCGCTAATTCTACACTTGCAAGTTTTGGCTACAACAGGACAGAAATAGGTCATCAACTGTTGACCCAGATAAACAGTGCTAGCATTTATGTTATAATGCTACATAAACCACAACAGGACAAGTACTGAAGTTAACATCTAGGCATTTGCTACGTGGACCACAACTGCAAGTCGAGTCCCTTTTTGTAAACGGTACCGCTGGTCGTTTACACGTTTCAGTCAACAACAGACTTTTCTACACCCGAGCATTCAAGCTATATTGTTCGAGGTCAAGTTCCTGTTTGTAAACAGTACGTGGAAATTGTAAACATTCAATGTGCAAGTCCTAAGTCGAGAAGGTCATAGTAACTTTTGTTCGTGAATACCACTTTATGCTACAGTGGATTTGACATTCAGTGCGCGCTTGACATTTTGTTTCTGTGTTCGCAAGGAGCAAGTTAGTTACTGTAATATCATGTGTGACTAAGCTTTATTTTGCAACACATTGAATTGATTGCTATTTATGTTAATTGTACTATTTTTTGTGTATTTTTCTTGTGTTTTTTGCGGGTTTTCGGTTGGTGGGTCTTACAGTAAATATGCCACTTAATCGAGGGTTACTGTAAGCGTTCTGTAGGGATTGCAATTTTCTTAATTGAAATTTGCTAGCGACTTTTGTTGCTATTTTTTTTTTTTTAGCTGTGACGACATCAGTTAGTGTTGTTTTCGTTATTTTTCCGTTCTTTGATTTTCGACTAATTTTGTTTGTATCTGTTCTTCTCTCATTCCTTCCGTTTATTTCTTTACACCTTTTCGTTTATAACAGTGTTGCCATTTGTCTTGTTTATTTTTCGCGGTCATCATTACACATTTGTGTAACATTTTCTTTACTTTTTGCTGTATTGTTTATTTGACTTCCGCGAACGTTTTCGGTCATTGTTCTGTATCTTTGTCTTTGTATTTATGATTGTACTACATTATTGTCATACACAGTCTACATACATACACTTGGTCATGTATTATTATTATTATTGATAAGGTACACTCTTCATATAGAGATTGTTAATAAAATATTATTATATAAGATATTTATACAAGTTCTTTGATAAAAGACTTGTTATCTTCAAAGATTGAGACAAGGTGAAATACATATTCAAGTTCTTTAAAAAAAAAAAAAAAAGACTTGTGCCCATAGTGAGTGGGATATAAAGGAATTATTTTCCACAGGTACTCAATTGATTTTTTGTTACATTATAAAGAAGAGGACCATACAAGGTTTTTGTCTAAGACTAAGAGAGTGAAATAAAGTGAAGTGAGTATACAAGTCTAGCATTTCAGACTTGTCTCCCAATGATTGGGATATACAGGTAATTTAGTTAATTTTTTCAGGTTTCTGATCTCATTAGACAGAATGTCTACATTGGATTTCTTCATCCAGCAAGGGTTGACCCTTGGTAAGTCTGGTAAAGAATTGGAAGAATATTCATCTGCTCAATTCGCCATTGCATTAAAGTCAGAGGAAAAGAAACAAAAAGAGGAAATTAAATTGAAAACAGAAGCTGAACAAAGGAGAGCAGATGCTGAACTTAAGAAGCTAGATGCTGAGAATAGAAGATTAGAACTTGAAGAGAAAAGGTATCAAAGAGAAGCTGCTGCTGAGGACAAAAAACTTCAAGCTCAAGCTGCTGCTGAGGAGAGAAAAGCTCAAGCTGCTGCTGAGGAGAGAAAAGCTCAAGCTGATGAAAGAAAATTCCAGATGGAAATGGAAGACAAAAAACTTCAAGCTGCTGCAGAGGAGAAAAAAAATTCAAGCTCAAGCTGCTGCAGAGGAGAGAAAACTTCAAGCTGCTGCAGAGGAGAAAAAAATTCAAGCTCAAGCTGCTGCAGAGGAGAGAAAACTTCAAGCTGCTGCAGAGGAGAGAAAGCTTCAAGCTGCTGCTGAGGCTGAAATTAGAAAAATGGAACATGAGGAAAGAAAACAGAAAATGGAACTTGATGAAAGACTCGCAACTTTGGAGTTAGAGAAATTGAAATTGGCGAGTACGGGTGCTCAGCAAACAACTTCGAGTACGACAAAGGAGTTTGTTAATAGGATTAAATTGCCTCATTTCAATCCTTTAAAGGATGACGTAGCAGATTATCTAGATAGATTCCAATTTTTATGCGATACGCATAACATAAAAAAGGAAAAATATGTTGAACAACTGATGGAATTTTTTACAGGTGACACAGTGACTACTCTTATGACAATAGACGAACATGACAGGACTAATTATGATGTTGTCAGAGCAGCATTGCTAAAAAAATACCAACTAAAAGAAGAAGACTATCGTCTTCGTTTTAGGACAATGTTGCCAGAAAATGGAGTAGATTTCTCTGATTTTGTTACAAAAATACGTCGTACATTTACACGATGGGTTGAGTTGTCTCAGACTGAGAAAACATATGAAGGTCTAATGGACTTATTATTGCGAGATAAGGTTTTGTCATCTGTTAATGATTCTTTTCTTGCATTCCTTCATGAGCGTAAGCCTAAAAACTTAAAAGATATGGAGGAATACTGTTGTCAGTATGCCACCGCGCATCCCCATGCTACAGTTAGCAATTCTAAAGTGAAAGAAGGGTTGCCAGCTGCTTCGGCAACACCATATGGCCCTAATTTCAAAAAAAAATTTCAGGGTGCTCAACAAAACTGGAATAGGGGAAGTAATCAGAATTACACTCAGAAGCGGAGTAATCCAACACATGATGGTTCTTCGTCTATGAATTGGAGACAAGATGGTAGTTCTCGTAATTTTAATGGTAATAATCTTAGAGACTTTCGCAAGGGTTATCGTAATAATAACCATTCGAGCTTTCGAGATAACCATTCTCGACGTCAAGATTATGACGATGGTGAATTTAGAAACCGGGATTCAAACCGGAATGATGATTACAATAGGCAATATGATAACAATTACAGGGGAAATGATAGTCGAAATAATTACAGGGGAAATGATAATCGAGGCAGACCTAGATTTAACAAAAAAAGACCTTTCCAACAGGCAAACTCTGCACAACAAGAGTTTGATGGAGCCTGTAATACAGTAAATGATAGTGGTAACTCTAGGGCTATCACTGGTTGTGCTTTCGATTTTGGGAGAGCAACTGAATGCCCCCAATGCTTAACATTGTTCGACTCATCGACTGTATCTACTCTAAGTTGTGGTCACCCTCTTCCTGCTCTACCTGCTACAGTTGCGCATGATGGGAGAGGATCTCTCATCTTACATAAAGGTCTAATAAATGATAGGCTAGTCTCAGTACTTTTCGATTCGGGATGTACTACCGTCGGGGTTAGGGAGTCTCTGATAGATCCTTGTTGTGCCACTGGAAAAACAATCAAATGTGTTACATTTGGTGGTACTATGGAAAGTTATCCTACTGCTATTATTAGGATTGACACTCCCTTCTTCACAGGAGATGTCCATGCATGTCTTCTTCCTAATCCTATTGCGGATCTTATAATCGGTCGTATTCATGGGGTTAAGGAATGCACCCCGCAACAAATTTCTAGTTGGGAGGGAAAAAACATTCAAACGGTCAATGCAGTGGTGACAAGAGCTCAAGCTCTTAATCCCCTAACTTCATCGGATAATAGTAATGAAGTTGATAGCCAAGACGAGCACTTGGTGATTTCCCATGACTCGTTTGTTAAACGTCAAGAAGAGGATCCTTCTTTGAAGAAATTCTTCCTTCTTGCAAAGAAAGGGGATCCCAATCAAAATACGAATCACAAATCGTATATTACTATGAAGAATGGTATATTGGTACGGATGGTACAACACTCGGACAAGTCTATGCACTCGCAAATTCTTGTGCCTAAGTGTATGAGAGCCGTAATTCTTCAGCATGCACACGATTCTCAGTGTGCTGGACATATGGGTTTTTCCAGAACTAAAACTAGAGTCCTTGCGTCTTTCTTTTGGCCATTTGTTAATAAAGACATACGAATTTATTGCCGATCTTGCAAAATTTGTCAAGAGGTCAAGTCTAGAGGTCCGAGACATGCTGCTCCTATTCAGGCTGCAGATATTCCGATTCGGCCGTTTCAGAAAATGGCTATAGACATCATTGGTCCGTTCAAGATTAAGTCAGCCAGAGGACACCAATTTATCCTCACTTGCGTGGACATGTGCACGCGTTGGCCAGAGGCTATTCCTCTGAAGAGCATATCAACTGTCGATATCGCTGATGCTCTTTGGCTCATATTTTCTCGTCTGGGATTCCCCGGAGAAGGTTTTCTCCTTTCGAACTTGTCTTTGGTGCGCAACCGCGCGGTCCGATGTCCTTGTTACACGATTTGATAACTTCTGATAATATTGACGATGATACACAATCGTCATATGAATATGTCATTGCTCTTAGAGAAAAGATTATCGAATCGTGCAGGTTAGCAACTTCATCTTCCGAATTTGCGAAAGAAAAAGCTAGGCGATTTGCTAACAAGAAAAGACGCCTACGTCAACTTTGTCCTGGAGACAAAGCATATGTCTTACTTCCCTCAAGAGAGAATAGACTTCTCATTTCATGGAAAGGTCCATACACTATAGTCTCCAAAATTTCCGATGTCGACTATATCGTCGATGTGGATGGAAAGCATAAAACCTTCCATATAAATATGCTAACAGAGTTTATTGAACGTCCAGACTATTTGCAGCCTATTTTCCAGGCGACGGACGACTCTCCAGTCCAACATGGTCACATCTCATCCCTGTCCGTTATACAGGATGAGGAAACTATTTTTTCGGACGTTAACTTACCTCTTCCTGCGATTCCACTGAATTCAACGGAATCGTGGAGGGACGTTACAATCTCTTCGAACTTGTCTTTTGAGGAGCAACGTCAAGTATCCTCTACGCTACAATCATATCAGGATGTCCTTACCGACATTCCTGGACACACAGATGTCATAGAACATGACATCATACTTACTGATCGTAATCCGATCAGAGTAAGACCATATTCAATACCTATTCATTTTCAAGCACAAGTAGAGAAAGAATTGGATGAAATGATTCAACTGCAAATAATTGAACCATCCACTTCAGCTTATTCTTCGTCGATATTTATTGTTCGAAAGAAAGACAATAACATACGTCTTTGCGTTGACTATCGCAAATTAAATCAAGTTACGAAGTTCGATGCTGAACCTATACCATTATTAGATGATCTACTTATTAGACTTTCTAAAGCTAAATTCTTTACTAAACTAGACTTGTCGAAAGGTTATTGGCAAGTCCCACTGACGGAACACGCCAAACCTCTCACTGCTTTTTCGACACCTAGGGGTCTGTTTCAATGGAATTTTATGCCTTTCGGGCTTATGAACGCCTGATGCGTGATGCCATAGTTGACGTTTTTCTTCATTATTTATTGTGGACGCCACAGTGACAAAATGGTTACGCGAATATGTAGGCACATCAAACAGTCATTATCACAGCAACATTCAATACAGCAATAGACGGTAGACAGCATTACAATGATGAGTCAGATGCATGTTATATTTCATAGTGCTGTAAATGTAGTCAGGTGAAAAACTCCATCCTTTTCTATAACAGCCAGGAGATAACCAGATGTATGAGATCAGTTCACTCTCCTTAGTCTGACTTCAGCAAGACAGACACGTCTGCCGAAGTATAAATAATGTCCTCAAAAATATCCTCTAGATAATAAAGGTTTTCCAAACCTAGTTCATTTAACAAAGTAGCAAGTAATGGTCCTTGGGACATGCATCAACCGATGCAGTACAATACAGCGACATGTGAGCTGGGAAAACATCTCGTGACGACGACTTTCGAAGACAGGCTATGAATCGAAATCGCTCACGACCCAAAATCGATAGAGTTAATGAAAAGTCAATTTACCTTGCCTTCAGGAAATACACAGAAATATCACGCCTCCCGACATGTGGGAAACACTAGAGGTATTATCTCGAATAAACGAAATATCCATTAAGAGGACTACACATCCCTGACAGAACAAAAAATAGCGGAGATCCCCTCTTCAACGAGGCATCTCTTTCGCCATTCAAATCGCTCACTCCACTAGTGGTGGGCGGAAACCGATCGACCAAAAAACAAGACCAGTCATGCGCAGTCCAGCGCAAAAAGACCACAGCTCAAAACTTAACTGCATTCAATACCAACGCGGGAAGACAAATGCTTACCGAGAAAAGTGACTATAAATTTCAAGCAGTTGTTGCCCTTGCGTTATAAAATAGATATTGTAATAAAACGATGTTGCGAGAATTTATCACGCAACATATCACCACCTCCTCCCGATAAAAAAAAAAAAATGTGGAACATATTTTTTTTTTTTTTAAATATCAAAGAGCATGCGATAAGCGGCTCAAAACGCACGAATTATGCGCTGATAATTAATTAAATTGCCTAACATGAGGCTAAATATAGAGTGTCTGGTGAGGATATACCTCAACAGAAAAATAAATATGTCTCAAAAAATATTCACATCGGGGAGGTGTCACCAACACACATCACGTTAGCATGTAAACACAATATACGTATGCAAGTTACCATAATCATCATTAAACAGCATACTCTAATATTGTCTTTAAAAATGGATGTACAAATCTGATAGGAAAATTTAAATAATACATTCTTTGACATGTAATGACATAAGTACATAGTAAAGTTAAACTACATGACGATCCAGGACATATGCTCTGGTATTCCGAGGGTAAGTACACAATCTAGAACTCGTCATGCTTGATACTAGTAAGGTAAGTCCTCAGCTCAACAATGACATTCTGAGAAAGTACAAGCAATATAATGCTAATTAATAACTAATATGCTTCATAAGGTACAATACATTATTAATAATTGTGGCTGTTTAGTAAACTAACGGCCCTTATATTAACTACTCAGTCCTCCTCTATCATCTTAAAAAACGAACAGAAGAAGATGACAACAAAGCACGATAGTGTGTACATATAAAGTAAGTACAGATGTGCTAATCTATTGTAGAAATATAGGTGTGTTATGACTCTGTAATATATGGAAATATAGGACAGAAGTATTAGTTGGAGTCATGTGGGCATCTAGACAAAATGTCAGCCATCACATTATCCGCACCACGGATAGCTCGTACCATGAAGTGAAAAGGTTGAAGAGCTATAGCATATCGAGTGGATCTCGAACTCTTCAAATTCTTAGTCTGAATAGCTGTAAGAGCTTTCTGATCAGTCTCTAGAATGAAATGTGCGCCCAGGAGGAATCTTTGTAGCTTTAGAATTGACCAAACCATCGCTAACAACTCACGGTCTAAAACCGAGTAGTTCTTCTCTGCCGCATTTAGTTTTCTAGAAATGTACATAACAGGATGCAGAGTATTTGCATATTCTTGCATCAGTGCTGCTCCAATCCCAGTGGATGAAGCATCACTCCGAAGAACAAAAGTCCTATCAAGAGTAGGTAATCTTAAGATGGGAGGAGAAGAAAATATATTCTTGATTTGGTCTAGTGAAGATTGGCATTCTTCAGACCAACGGACCAGATTAGGCGAACCTTTCTTCAACAATGTTGAGAGAGGTGCCATGATCGAAGATAAATTTGGAATAAATCTCCCATAAAATTGAATTAAACCTAAGAGACTCCTAACTTGTTTCTTCGTTTTAGGAACAGAGATGTTCAGTATTTTGGAAGTATTGTGGTCTTCTGTCTTCAAGAGACCATGACCAACACGATGACCCAGGAAAGAGATTTCACCAAAACCAACAAAAGCTTTAGAAGTTTTCGCTGTCAAATTATTCTCACGTAGAGTGGACAGTAAGTCATATAACCCTAAATAGTGATCTTCCCAGGTATCACTGAAGAGACAGATGTCATCTAAGTATGCGATGACATCCGAACGATGTGACAGAATTCGACGCATCATGCGAACGAAAGTGGCAGGGGCGTTCATGAGACCAAAAGGCATAACATTCCATTGAAATAGACCCCTAGGTGTAGAAAAAGCAGTAAGAGGTTTGGCATGCTCTGCTAAAGGCACTTGCCAATAACCTTTAGACAAGTCAAGTTTAGTGAAGAATCTAGAATTAGAAAGTCTAATCAGTAGATCTTCTAACAAAGGCATCGGTTCAGCATCGAACTTTGTGACCTGATTCAATTTGCGATAATCAACACAAATTCGTATGTTCTTATCCTTCTTCCGGACAATAACCATGGAAGAAGAATATGGTGAAGTCGATGGTTCAATTATATTTAATTGAATCATTTCATCCAATTCCTTTTCCACTTGCGACTGAAAGTGTATAGGAATAGGATAAGGCCTAACCCTAATTGGATTATTGTCGGTAAGAATTATGTCATGTTCTATGACATCTGTGTGTCCAGGAATGTCAGTGAGAACATCCTGAAATGTTTGTAACATCGACGAGACTTGTCGATGTTCGTCACCAGAAAGATTAGGAGAAACAGAAACGTTTTTCCAAGATTCCGTAGAATGTAATGGAACCACTGGAAGGGGAAGATTAACATCAGAGAAGGTAGATTCCTCATCCTGTATGACAGACAGGGATGAATAATGACCGTGAGGTGCAGGAGCATCATCCGTTGCCTGGAAAATAGGCAGCAAATAGTCCGGACGTTCGTGAAATTCCGAAAGCATGTTTATGTGGAAAGTTTTATGCTTTCCATCAATATCGACCACATAGTCAACATCGGAAATCCGAGAGACTATTGCATACGGACCTTTCCATGCAATAAGAAGTCTATTTTCCCTACTGGGGAGTAGGACGAATGCTTTGTCACCTGGACAAAGTTGTCGTAGACATCTATTCTTGTTAGCAAACTGTCTTGCCTTCTCTTTAGCAATTTCTGATGAAGCAGTTGCTAGCTTACATGCCTCAATGATCTTTTGTCTAAGAGCAATGACATACTCATATGAGGATTGAGTTTCATCGCTAATATCATCGGCAGTGATGAGATCGTGTAATAAAGACATAGGGCCGCGTGGACGCGCGCCAAAGACAAGTTCGAAGGGAGAAAATCCTGTGTGTTCATTAGGGACTTCTCTATAGGCAAAGAGAGCCGCGGGTAAAACCCTGTCCCAATCTTGAGGATGATCTTCAGTTATCTTACCAAGCAAAGTCTTGAGCGTTCTATTCAGACGCTCAACTAACCCATTAGACATAGGATGGTAGATACTACTGAGAGATCGTTCAATATGTAAGGTAGACATTACCTGTGACATAGTGTCAGATATGAGTTGAGTGCCATGGTCTGACAATATTTCTCTGGGGAACCCCAAGCGAGAAAATATCAACCAAAGAGCATCTGCGATATCTGTAGTAGATATGCTCTTAAGAGGAATAGCCTCTGGCCAACGTGTGCACATATCGACACATGTAAGGATAAACTGATGTCCTCTGGCCGACTTGACCTTAAAAGGGCCAATAATATCTATGGCCATTTTCTGAAACGGCCGAATAGGAATGTCAGCAGCCTGGATAGGCGCAGCATGTCGTGGTCCTCTAGATTTGACCTCCTGACATACCTTGCATGATCGGCAGTAAATACGAATGTCCTTATTGACAAAAGGCCAAAAGAAAGCCGCAAGGACTCTCGACTTCGTACGGGAAAAACCCATATGTCCAGCACATTGCGAGTCATGAGCATGTTGTAATATTTGCACTCTCATGCTCTTGGGAACAAGAATTTGCGAATGTGCCGACGTAGTCGAATCTTGTACCATACGTACAAGTACGCCGTTTCTCATTGCAATCCAAGATTTTCTATTTGTATCCTGATTCGGATCACCTTTCTTCGCAAGAACGAAGAATTTTTTTAAAGAAGGATCTTCTTCTTGCAATTTTATGAAAGAGTCACGAGTGATTACTAAGTGACTATCTTGGCTATCAACTTCATTATCACTATTCAGTGAAGTTTCGGGTGTTTGTAGAGCTTGTGCTCTTGTAACTACTGCATTTGTAGCTTGCATGTTATTATCTTCCCAAGCAGCAATCTGCTGTGGGGTACACTCCCTAACTCCGTGAATACGACCAATAATAAGGTCCGCAATAGGATTAGGTAAGAGACAAGCATGCACATCTCCAGTAAAGAAAGGAGTGGCAATGCGAATTACAGCAGTAGGATATTTTTCTAGAGTGCCGCCAAATGTGACACATTTAACAACCCTTCCTGTAGCACAAGATGGATCTACAAGCGATTGTCTAACACCAATAGTGGTGCATCCGGAATCGAAAAGTAGTGAGACCGGAGTATCATTAACAAGACCCTTATGTAGAATTAAAGAACCCCTCCCGTCATGCGCAACAGCAGCAGGAAGAGCGGGAAGTGGGTGACCACAACTCAAAGTAGTTATGGTACCCGGTTCGAATAAAGTACTGCATTGGGGCATTTGTTTGCTCTCTCAAAGTCAAAAGCAGAACCAGTGACAGCGTCAAAGTTTTTACTATCAACAACATGATTACAGGCTCCCTCAGTTTCCTGTTGTACAGCATTAGCCTGCTGATATCTCTTTTTTTTGTGTTGAGATCTACCCCGACTATTATTACCTCTGAAGTTATCAGAGTTATTATTATCTCTGCAGTTATTATTGTCTCTATTGTAATTGTTATCCTGGTTCGAATTCCAGTTTCCACGATTACTATCATGTTCACATTGATGCGAACATCTATTTGTTTGGTTCTGAGGTCTTCGGCAGGAATAACCTCTATTACCATATCCTCTTTTGAAATGCTTATAATTATTAGGGTGATAGTAACGAGTACTATCAGGTTGTCTCCAATTCTTCGAAGAAGAATCACCATGAAATTGATTTCCATGATTTTGACAGAAATTACCGCTACTCTTTCTATCAAAATTTTGTTGGAATCTACGAGCAAAGTTTTGGCCATACGGAGCTGCCGAAGCAACTGGTAAACCTTCTTTCACCTTAGAGTTACCCATGGTTATGTGTGGGTGCGCAGTTACGTATTGGCAACAGAAATCTTCCATTTCTTTTATTGTTTTAGGTTTACGTTCATGAAGGAAAGCAAGGAAAGACTCATTGACAGACGACATGACTTTGTCTCTAAGTATTAAGTCCATAAGTCCTTCATAAGTTTTTTCTGTCTTAGATAGTTCAACCCATCGTGAGAAAGTAATGCGTATTCTTGCAATAAACTCGGAGAATTCAACTCCATTTTCAGGTAACATGTTTTTAAATTGTAGACGATAGCCGTCTTCGTTAAGCTGATATTTCTTTAACAAAGCGGCCCTGACAACCTCATAATTGTTCTTGTCAGGTTCATCCACCATATTTAATATACTTAGAGCTTTACCTGTCAGTATCCCTGATAACTGATAAACATATTTTGCTTTGTCTATGTTATGAGCTGTACATGCTTGTTCAAATCTGTCCAGATAGAACATTATGTCATCACTGGAAGGACTAAATGTTGGTAACTTAATCTTAAAAGTATCATTATTAGCCTTACCAGAAGATGAACCCTTGTTTGAATCATTACCATTACTCATGCTCGTCAATTTCAATTTTTCCAACTCTAAAGCTAAGACCTTTTCTTCATGTTCCATTTTTGCTTTCTCTTTCCTCTCATCAGACTCTCTCTGTAATCTTCTTTCCTCAGCCTGAGCCTCTTTTTGAAGTCTTTCATTTTCAGCTTCTTTTTCAAGTCTTTTATTTTCAGCCTCTTTTTCAAGTCTTTTATTCTCAGCCTCTAGCTGTAGCTGGAGTTTTCTCTCCTCAGCTTCTGATTCCCTTTTTTGTTTTTCCATTTCCATTTGGAATCTTTTTTCATCCACCTGCATCTGCAGTTTCTTTTGTTCAGCTTCCATTGCTTTATCATATCGAGCAGTTGCAAATTCTTCTAACTTATCACCAGTCTTCCCAAGCAATTTACCCTGCTCAATAAAGTGCTCAAATGTAGACATGTTGTCTAACATATGAGTCCAAAACCTGAAATAATTAACTAATTTATTTCAAACCTAAGTGTAACAAGTCTTAATTAAGCACTTGTATATTCACATCACATTATATTATCCCAGTCTCTGTGGGAAACAAGTCTCCAATCAAAGAACTTGTATATGAAATATCAGCACTCAATTCTTGATCATAAGTGCACTTCTCATTCAATAGTGCACGACACTATTCATCATTCATTTATCATCAGTGTAGTAGTAACAGTGCATTAGCATAGCCCATTAACTAATTACTATAACTGTAAACAATGACTATGTAAACACATGCAGAATGTAAACATTGAAAATGTAAACAATGCAAACAATGTAAACAATAACAATGTAAACAATAACAAAGATCAGCAACAATACAAAAACGTTCGCAGAAATCAACTAAAAATAAAGCAGAAATTAATGAAATATCACAAAAAATGTGACGATATCTGCGCTATAATTAAACAAAATACATGACACCACAGTGTATAAACAAAAATGTTGTATGAAACTAAATTATAGACAAGAGTAGGCTAACAAATACAAACAAATCAAAACAAAACTAAAGAATGCGAAATAATAACGAAAACAATATTAAAACATGTCATCACAGCTAACATAAATAGCAACAGAAGTCGCTTAGCAAATTCCAGTATCGGAAATTTGCAAACCCTACAGAAAACGCTCACAATAGACGACCTCTATGACGTGGCATAATCTAACGGAGACACCACCCAACCGAGAACCCGCTGAAATATAAACATATAAATATACAAATAACATATAGACATATAACATATAGAATGAGATGATACACAGAAGACTCAGCAGAAGTATAAGGGCACAGTTTACATACAAACAGGCCACTTAACTTAAAGGCTTCCAATCGTAGAACAGCAGAAAAACGGATGTCAATCAACGTCCTAAAGAGCGAAGCTCCAACGATGATGGCACATCTGAACTGCTTCCACTGCTAACACAATGGTACAAGAGCTTCTGAATTACTGTGTGTTGAGTTGTTTCGGCACTTGACCTTCTAATCCAAAAGTAAGTTGATGGAAATCGGTACTTGGCCTTCTTCAGAAAACAACCCGTTTCAACCGGCACTTGACCTTCACAAAAACGACAGCACTGGAACCTTGACAGCAGCAACTTGCTTGACTTGCGTAAAAGATAACAGCAGTCCGAGTTATCCGGCAACATGTAACAACGCCGGGTACTGTCAAATTCTTGTTTCCGTCAAAAAGTTGAAATTTTGACTTTTACCGGGCAACGCCGAGTACTTTGAAAATTTTGAAGATGTTGACTGTATTGAAGAATGTTAATTTCTTGAAGGATGCTGATGAATTCTTGTTGAAAATGAAGTGGGTAAGGGACCCCGTGTTTGCTGGTACCAGAATCAAACCAGCTTATGGCCACCAAATGATGCGTGATGCCATATGATGATGGATGGTTTCCGCATGTCTGGTTTTGTGTAGTGTGCAGATGTGTTCAGTCAAACAATGTTCATACAAAAATAACAGGGCAATCCACATAGGACGTCAGTAAACTCACGACGTATAAAGTCAATGATTCTTGTAACAGCCGTTGACGTTTTTCTTCATTATTTATTGTGGACGCCACAGTGACAAAATGGTTACGCGAATATGTAGGCACATCAAACAGTCATTATCACAGCAACATTCAATACAGCAATAGACGGTAGACAGCATTACAATGATGAGTCAGATGCATGTTATATTTCATAGTGCTGTAAATGTAGTCAGGTGAAAAACTCCATCCTTTTCTATAACAGCCAGGAGATAACCAGATGTATGAGATCAGTTCACTCTCCTTAGTCTGACTTCAGCAAGACAGACACGTCTGCCGAAGTATAAATAATGTCCTCAAAAATATCCTCTAGATAATAAAGGTTTTCCAAACCTAGTTCATTTAACAAAGTAGCAAGTAATGGTCCTTGGGACATGCATCAACCGATGCAGTACAATACAGCGACATGTGAGCTGGGAAAACATCTCGTGACGACGACTTTCGAAGACAGGCTATGAATCGAAATCGCTCACGACCCAAAATCGATAGAGTTAATGAAAAGTCAATTTACCTTGCCTTCAGGAAATACACAGAAATATCACGCCTCCCGACATGTGGGAAACACTAGAGGTATTATCTCGAATAAACGAAATATCCATTAAGAGGACTACACATCCCTGACAGAACAAAAAATAGCGGAGATCCCCTCTTCAACGAGGCATCTCTTTCGCCATTCAAATCGCTCACTCCACTAGTGGTGGGCGGAAACCGATCGACCAAAAAACAAGACCAGTCATGCGCAGTCCAGCGCAAAAAGACCACAGCTCAAAACTTAACTGCATTCAATACCAACGCGGGAAGACAAATGCTTACCGAGAAAAGTGACTATAAATTTCAAGCAGTTGTTGCCCTTGCGTTATAAAATAGATATTGTAATAAAACGATGTTGCGAGAATTTATCACGCAACAACGCCCCAGCGACTTTCGTGCGCATGATGCGACGAATTCTATCAGATCGTGCAGATGTCATCGCATATTTAGACGACATCTGTCTTTTCAGCGATACTTGGGAAGAACACTATTTGGGTCTAAAGGAATTGCTATCTACTCTACGTGAGCATAGTTTGACTGCAAAACCCTCTAAAGCTTTTGTTGGGTTAGTGAAATTTCCTTCCTAGGTCATCGAGTTGGTCATGGTCTGTTGAAGACAGAGGACCAAAACATTTCAAAGATATTAAATATCTCGGTTCCGAAGACAAAAAAGCAAGTGCGTAGTCTCTTGGGATTGATACAATTCTATGGAAGATTCATTGAGAATCTGTCCTCCATTATGGCACCACTTTCATCGTTATTGAAAAAAGGTTCTCCTAATATGGTGCGTTGGTCCCAGGAATGCCAATCTTCATTGGATCAGGTTAAGAATTTGTTCTCATCTCATCCTATCTTAAGACTACCAACGATTGATAAGACTTTTGTTCTTCGTAGTGATGCCTCTTCCACTGGGATTGGAGCGGCACTAATGTAGGAATATTCAGGAACTCTGCATCCTGTAATGTATATTTCTAGGAAGCTAAATGCGGCAGAAAGGAATTACTCGGTTTTAGACCGTGAATTGTTGGCTATGGTTTGGTCCATTCTTAAGCTACAAAGGTTCCTTCTGGGCGCGCATTTCTTTATGGAAACCGACCAAAAAGCTCTTACGGCTATGCAAAGTAAGGATTTGAAGAGCTCGAGATCTACTCGTTATGCTATTGCTCTTCAGCCTTTCCATTTCACGGTGCGAGCTATCCGTGGTTCGGATAATGTGATGGTGGACATATTGTCCAGATGCCCACATGATTCCAGTTAAATCTTGTGTCCTAGTTTTTCCTGATACACTTTCGGACTTAGGTCTGTCCTTAATATACTAATATGTTGTAATACAAATGTATTTGGATGATGTTTAGATAATTTAACAAATTTCATTTTGTCCATCCATCAGTGATATGTTGCTAATATAGCATTGTAATTCATGACATTTGTATATTGCTATAATTATAGTATTTAGTAATGATTGATATATGATTGGTATTGCCAGAAACTTAGGTTTCTTTAATGGTACCCCCTTAGTTTGTTTGGCTTAAAGGAGATATTTTCTCCTATGTTGGGAGATGATTTGTATCCTCTTCAGACGCTTTGTTTATGCGTCTATTGTACCTGATATTAGGTTCATTTTTTTCATGAGCACATAAGTGATACTTGTGCAATCTTGCTCATGGACATATTAAAAAAAAAAAAATCTTTTTTTTTTTTACAGGGGGGTGGTAGTAATATGTTGCTGTCATTTTTGACGGAGTCATCTGTCAAGTTATTTGCTTATGTTTTTATCATAAGAATAATTGTGTCTTTACCTGCGATGTCAGGTTGATTAGGGGTTGTCTTCCCTTGTTTATTCATTCATTGTGTTTGACCTTTAGGGTCAAAGGTAGACAGTTCGGGCGTATGCCCATGGGCAGGTTTTTTTTTTAAGCGGGAGTTGAGTTAGACTTCCGGCAAGCCGGGAAGTGTCCTGGTTTCTGAAGGGACGAGAGTCCATTGTGTTTTTCGGGAAGAATCTTCGAAGTGACTGCACTGGCAGTTTTCCCCAGTGAATCTCTGTGCGTTGGAATGACAGCAGAGTTCCTTGTTAAGTTCTGTGGACTCGGTTACAGGTAATACCGACTTTTTCCATTACTATGCTTTCGGTAGCAGAACATGTTAGAAGATTGCCTAGTCTGTGAACTGCAGCTCACCGGTCCTCCATTACAGAACATATATGTTGTGCTCAAGGTAGCCATCGAAGACTAATAGTCTTCATACCATCCAGAAATCCAGTGACGAAGATATATTGTGGGAACCGCAGATTGGCGGAATTTATGTCTACAATAAGCATTACTGCAGGGTTGATGGTAACCTGCTTATCAGAAGTACACAGCCGACGTCAGAACGAGGCCTGTGTTTTTCGGCTATTATACTACAGCCTGATAATGTGCAATTGGCGGGGAATGCCAAGTTGCACCTATGTGTCAAAGTGATTAAGGTATCTGACGCGTTTAGTCAGTAATCCCAGGGCGACGCCACGAACTGTCCTTATTGAAGAACATTGTATTGACCATGCACGAATATTCAAATGTTTACCAGCTTGCTGAATGCCTAATGTATACCTATCGATTTCCGGTCAGCATGACCTTGTTTACAATGACTGTTCCTGTTGATACCATGTGTGTTCTCGTCAATAAATGTTTTGAAACGTGTCTGCAGTGTCCAAGCATCCTTGACTACTGCATGTGAGTGTATGGGTTGCAGGGTCTACATACATAAGAGCCTAAACACATTCGCGCCTTCATTCGCACCCACACTCAGTTCATCATCCGCTCGCACTACACACCTAACAACCTGTATACTGTCTTGGGCCAGTGATCACCTCAACAAGAGAAAAAGTACAGTTACAAGTATCAAAATTAGAATTAAAGAAAACTTGAACATAGGAACTTGGAATTCAGGACACTAATGCAGACTGGAAAATTAAATAACATCAAGATGTAAATGGAAAGAATGAATGTAAATGTATTAGGGCTATGTGAAATGCGATATACCGGAACAGGTGAAATATATTCTGACAATTACAAAATATTCTGGAGGAAATAAACATGAAAGAGGAGTAGGCATAATATTGGATACAGAAAGGGCAAGAACAGTAAAGGGATTTGGAGTAATATCAGATCGAGTACTGTTAGTTAAACTGAGTGGCAGACCAATTGATATCAATTTTATACAAATATATGCCCCAACAGCAGATAGTACAGAAGAAGAAATAGACACATTTTACAATGAACTTGATATGGCAATGACTCAGTGTAAATTTCATGAGACAACTGTTATACTTGGAGACTTCAATGCAAAGGTTGGAAATGAAAAAGTTGATGATGTGACAGGTGATTATGGCCTGCGAGAAAGAAATGAGAGGTGACAGACTGATAGAGTGGGCAAGAATGCATGATATGATAGTAGGAAACACCTGGTTTAAGCGGCATCCTAGACGCCTTTGGACACGGAAAAGTCCAGGGAACAATCTTCATAATCAGATTGACTACATACTAATATGCAGGAGATTTAGAAACAGTTTGGAATCTGTGAAAACTAGGCCAGGAGCAGACTGCGACAGCGATCATGTACCAGTAGTAGGAAAACTTAGAATAAAATTGAAGAAAGTAAAGCGAGCTTCAAACAACATCAAGTTAAACTTAGCCTTACTTAAATCAGATAAGGAAATGAGTGAACGATACAACATTACAATACAGAATAGGTACATTGCTATATAAAAATTACAGAGTATAGATGAACAGTGGGAAATGCTCAAGTAATCAATACATCAAACATCAAAAGAAATCGTACCAGAAGAAAAGAGGACTGCAAAGAAGAAGTGGATGACAGATGACATTTTACAACTGATGGATGCAAGAAGGAAGAAGAAGCAAGACAACAAAGAATATGACAGGCTAAATAAGGAAATAGTAAACAAATGTAAAACAGCAAAAGAAGCATGGCTAAACCAGAAATGCAGAGAGCTCGAAGTGCAGAACCGAAAAAACACAAAATCTATGTACAAGCAAATAAATGAGTTAACAGGCAGAAGGACACAAACAGCCACTGGCTGTTTGAAATAAAAAGAAGGAACATTGTTAATGGATCATGAGAACATGATAGAAAGGTGGACAGAATACATCAAGGAGCTGTATGATGATGAAAGACCAGATTTAAACGACCAGGACAGTTGTGAAGGACATCCAATACTTGTGGCAGAGGTAGAGGATGCTATGCGCCACATGAAGAAAGACAAAGCGCCTGGACCAGACAATGTAACAGTAGAGGAAATGGAAGCTTTGGGAGAATTTTGAGAAGTGATAACAAAACTCTTAAATGACATCTACAACAGTGGTCAAATACCTGATGATCTGCTAAAATCCATATTCATAGCTTTACCAAAGAAACCTGGAGCCATGGAATGTGAAGAACATCGCACCATTAGTCTTATGAGTCATGTGACCAAAATGTTATTGCGAATTATCATGAGAAAGTGAGAAATAAAATTAAACCAGAAATCAGTGATAAACAGTGTGGATTTGTAGATGGTAAAGGCACAAACAATGCTATATATATTATAAGAACATTAATAGAAAGAGCCATAGAGGTGAAGACAGATCTGTAATTGTGCTTTATAGATTACACTAAGGCATTTGACAAAGTGAAACATGAGGAAATTATCAAAATGTTAGAAAGCATAAACATTGATGGAAAAGACTGGAGGATAATAAAGAACATGTACTGGCAACAAACAGCAGCTGTAAGAATTAGCAGCCAAATAGGAACGTTTCAGCAAGTAAAAAAGGGTGTCAGGCAGGGATGTGTGCTGTCACCGGATCTGTTCAATCTGTACAGGGAAAGTATAATGAGATCTCTAGAGGGAATGCCAGGAATATCATTCGGTTGGCGGACATAATATAGACAACTTGATACACGTTAATGATAGTCTTAATAGCAAAACGTGAAAAGGAGCTGCAGGAAATGGTTGATACATTAGTGATAGAAAGTGAAAATAAAGGCCTTAGCTTTAATAGCAAAAAGAAGTAATGGTCTTGTCAAAGAAAAGGGCTTCCCCAGAATGCACTATCAAAGTGAATGGAACCGTTTTAAAACAAGTCAATAAATTCAAATACCTGGGCACATTAATAACAACGGTTGGAAGATGTATCTCAGAAGTGAAGAGCAGAATAGCTCAGGCAAAAGCAACATACTACAAAATGAAGATTATTTTATGCAACAATTCTTTGTCTTTGGAAGGAAGAAAGAGAGTTTTTCATTGTTATATAGAACCAACCTGACATATGGGAGTGAGTCATGGACAATTAGTAAACAAATAGGGAAGGTACTGGAGGCAACAGAGATGTGGTTTTACAGAAGAATGTTAAAAATACCATGGACAGCCAAAAAGAGTAATGAGGATGTCCTGAAAGAGGTCAATGCGCAAAGGAAACTTTTTTCACAAGTTAGAAAGAAGCAATCTACTTTTTTTGGGGCATGTTATGAGAAGAGGAAAGCTGGAATATATCGTAGCAACAGGTAAAATTGAAGGAAAAAGAGATAGAGGAAGACAAAGAGATCAAATACTGGACAGTTTGACATCGTGGCTGTAGCGAAAGGTTTTTTATGAGTATAGTAGTCAGTAGTAGTTACTGATAGAACAGAAAAAGTATTCTGTCTGAAAAGAATATAGTCCCAGTGTCAGAGAAGAGCACTGGTATCACATGATAGTCACGGCTGTGAAGGTCTCTACTTCAGATAGTAATCAGATAAAAGTTAGAGCCTAAGATGCCACCTTTGCTAGTAACAATCCTATGATAATAAACAATTCAGTAAAACTCAAAATGCAACAATATAAAATTGATAAGTCAGAGAATTACAATTATTGAATCATTTATTATGTACGGCTATCTTTGTTTTTCTTCTTGTGCAAATTATGAAATGATGAAATAGAGTGAATAAAGATTAATTACACAATTACTCAATAACTGAGTTTCAATTATTAACTAGACAAAATTCCTCTTCTGGAATCTTGGAAATAGAACAGAAAATTCATCTAACTTTTCCTTTACAACTAATTTGTCTCTTATCTTGCCTATTTTCTTAGAACTGTTTGTTCATCAGAACACAGTGGTTACTTTGCTGTGACCACTCACAATGGCTGCTTGAATTGTCCACATTGAATACTTATCATTTAAGTTCTGTGTATGTCCTTTGGTTAAACTACACAGCAATGTCAGTTGCAGGTCTTGTACCAGGCCACCAAGCACTGATGGGGCAGAGTACTTGAATATAGATAGTGATATATGATGCTCCTGAGTTGGTCCAGTAAGGCACTATTGATCTACGATTCTAGACCCCGTGCTGGAGTATGACACGAATGAACCTGGAGACAATATGTGACAAGTGGTTAGCCTTTGGTCATAGGGTCCACAAGCGTACGTGTCCATGAATGAGAGTTTAGAATGTGTGCATGTATTTGAATGATGCATGATTCAGTTCTGATCAGGATAGCGAAACAAGACAGGTGTCTGTCTGCATAACATTCTAAAATAATACATGAATAAGATCTAATACATTTTATACAAAATCATGATGCTACCTTCGCCTTTCACATTCTAGAGTGCCAAGTCCATTATTCAAGTATATTAACTTTTAATTGACCACTCCTAATGACATTTATGATAAACGTTGGTATGCATCGAATTCCTTTATACATCCACAACTTAATTTCAGTTCAGTCCTCTGGTCTGATCCTGATACATATTTATATCATATTCTGCAATAAAACTAATTATTTATTCTTAAATTTACATAACTTCTAGAATAGATGCAAAGTACAGAACAGACTCAGTTTGGTGAGGTAGAGCTGCACAGCATATAGATGGTGAAAGGTTTTAGCCTTGGCAAGCGTATCCTTCCTTCAGTCTAGCTGTTTTCTGCTGTGTGTGTGTAAAGTAGGAATAGTCCGCTGCTGGCCTTTTTATCTTGCGAGCGCGGCCGTGTCGGAAGACAAAACATCGGCGCAGTTTATTTTTGCGTTTGGTGTGCAGACTAGAGTGAGGTGTGTAAGTTTGGTCCAGAAAACATTCGTTCTTCTCAACCCTGGGATCTACAACCTTCATCTATATATCCTTTTGCTGGGACGATCCTTAGCTTCCTTTGCATCTCTAGTTTTCCTTAATTCGTTTTGTCTACGATTTGTAGCGATTTTTGGAAGACTATTTTCACAACAACTTTTAACATGCTGGCCTACTTTACCTCGAATATCTCAGAAATTAAGACACATTGCAACTATTCCTTATGAATATAAATGCATGGCCTTCTCCTGCATAAAATGCAATATATTCCATTTCGTTCCTGTGTGTTTATTCACCGGCAGATTAAAATTGTTGAAATTTCGAAGCCAAACCGAGCACCGTACTTTTTCTTAAATTTTTTTTCTTACAATTTTTTTCCCCCGCCTGCGCGGGGCTAGTCCATTTCGCAGGTAGGGGTTGCGGGTTAGTCTATTATGCATTTTCGCAGGTAGGGGTTTCAGCATGGCACATTTTTTATTTATTTATTTTTTTTAATGTAAAATGTTTGCCTCGTCTTGGCGAGGCGCGTCCCGTTCAACCTAGTCGGTTATATTAGGGCGCATGTCCAAATATAAAAGACCCTTAGGTCTAAGGAACGTCGTTAAGCCGTAGCAAAACATGCTATGATTTATACAGTGATAGCATGGCACATGAATGTATTAAGCATAAAAAGGTAGGGCAGTGATGATAAAAATATACGACCTATTTTCATGTCTCTTTTTGAATACTTTCAACGATTTAACGTGTAGTTCTCAAAATTGTCTTATTAAGATGATTGTCAATACATTTGTTATTATGGGGGGGGGGGGGGGGGGGGGGAGAAACGACAAGACTATTCATCATCATCATCAGACATATCAATATCTTAGATCGGCTGCAATGGCTCTCCGGCTTCTGCCTTTTCTCTTGATATTGTGATGGACTCTTTCTTGTCCATCTCTTGATGTTACATTTCCACTAATAGCTTCCCCTTGCACGTTTGCCTTTAACTCCGCCTTCTTTTATGGTCTTTAGTAAGGTGCTGTGTCTTTTTACAAGGCCACCATATTTTTTACTGTCTAATGTTAACCTCCGTCATTATCTTTTCATCCCTAGATTGTCTGTGACCTCTTTATTTGTTTTCCTCTCTATCCATGAGACGCACCCCACTCCTTCTATATATCCCCATCTCAAATGCCTCAATTCTTTCCTCTAACTGCTTGTTCATTGTCCATGTTTCTAAACTACACAATGATGAAGAATATATGTAGCACTTGATGATTCTCGAGGGTATTACCAGGCTACAACGTCTTGTATACTTTGACATGCATCCTAATATTAGCGGGCCTGAATGCAAACAGCTCCAGCCTACCTAGCTATAAATGGATACTTAACTTTGAGTTAGGGAAGGAAAAGACAGCGAGGAAGGAAACTGGTCTCCCCACCTCTCGATGCTGGACCTAGTATGGTGAAGTCTCTAACACTCCACTACCGCAATAAGTTACCGGGTTTCGGGTTCAAAGCTTGGTAGTGTCACGCATCAGTCTAACCAGCTGTAAAAGGGTACCTGTGATCTTGAGTTAGAGAAGGCAACGGCAGCGAGAAAGGGAACAAGCCACCCCACCTCATAAATCTGGGACCCAGTACATCGAAGTCTATAACACTTCACTCCCCTACGGCAGAATCAGCTACGTGACTACCCTTACTGTTTAAATTAACGGCAGGCGTGTTTTTAAAAAATGTATTTCTTGTCCTTGTCACCTGTTTGTAACTGTGGCTGACGAAGGGTAAAACCCGAAACGTCCCTTGTTTCCTGTGTACCGTTAACTTGTAGAACTGATTCAATACCGTTTTATTGGTTTATATATATTTTTTTTAAATACGGGGGGGGGGGGGGGGGGGTGGGGGGTCGGTGAGGTCGGCAGTGAAGGGTCTGTCGTAAGCGTACGCACAGTTCGTGTCAACTAAGAATGCACGAGGAACGCATTTTTTTTTTTTTGACTTGCCTTCCCAAACGAGCTCACTGTCGGGGGGGAGGGGGGGGGGGGGAACTTAGGAAGCATCGTATGTCAAAAGGCAAGGATGGACAACTGAAATGCCCGACAAAGCAGACAATGTAACCACAAACTACCTTTTTCAGTCAAGAAAAAGTACGGTGCTCGGTTTGGCTTGAAAATTTCAACAATTTTCATCTGCCGGTGAATAAACACACAAGAACCCTTTTCTTCACTCCGTTCGTTTGCAATTCATGTAATTCCATGATACCATTAACACAAAAAACTAATTCTGCCTTCCGCCATTTGCAAATCGTTCGCGACACACAAAAAAGAGTGCGTTGATTTGATTGGACGATATTTTCCTTATACGGTTAATTGTAAGGCATTGTTTCATCACGCTACAGTGGCATGGAAAGAAGTCAATAGCAGAATTGATAAATTGTACTAGAGACAGGAAGTTGTGTAGAGACATGATCTCCTACGCCAATAGGCACTGTACTTAAAGAAGAAGAAGTGGTGTTGCACGGCCTTCTGTAGCAGCAACTTTATTCTGTTCCATGCTTGTTTCTTTGTGTGAGTTTGTGCGTATGAGTGTGTATGTTTTATATAAGCGGCACCTGTATTTTCCTCTTTATAATTTTAGCTATGTACTGATTACATTTAAAAAACAGAGATATATAATTACTAACTTAGAGAATATAGGACACTTTAATATGACATGCGGGAAAGTCAAGAACAGAATTCACAGCTGCACGACGCCCTGGCTTGCAGAGAGAATTTGTTTGCCTATGACAATTTACATAGCAGTTATAGAATGTCTCGTCCATTGACCACAACGCTCAGCCCCCATGTTGGTTATAAATTTGATCTGTAGTGTACCTAAGTGAACCTATTGGAGACGCAGAATTTACCTACTTACATGAATAGAATGACAAATATACATGTTTTCATTGTGCCATACAGCTCTGAACGCTTCCAGCTAGTAGAGTTTCGCCAACAGTAGTGAATTGTCGCATACCGAAGTGTGCAGGGGCCCGCAATTTTCCGCGGACCGTGTATTTGATATGCCTGACGTACACCAATTTCCGAACGTTAGTTACGTTTGAGGTAATTCACATCAGCCCCCGAACAGTAATTACGTTTGAGGTAATTCACATCAGTCCCCGAACAGTAATTACGTTTGAGGTAATTCACATCAGTCCCCGAACAGTAATTACGTTTGAGATAGCTCATACAACCGGTGATCATTGAAACCACGACCCACTGGAGAAAATAAACCAGGTATTCTCACATTTATGAGCGTTATGCACTTGTTAGGGATGTAGCACTATCAAACACACATAATATGAGCACTGAGTGCACCGGAAGCCGGCAAACACGATAAGCCAGATTCGAGATGACATTTTAACCTTGATTGGTGTCGACCTGCGGTCATATGTGGGAACGATGAATGGAGAAAATGAAAGTTTTGTGACGAAGTATGTCCGTCCAGCGTTGCCAGTTATGGGGTCGTGCCACGAATGCAAATTGATAAAAAGTGGTGATGTTGAAAGCCTGCGATCAGTTTGTTTGCCACGTAAAAAATGCTTTTACAACATCTATTTTTTTTTTCTTAACCAGCAGCACTTGGGCTTTCAGCCCTTCGGCCCAATGACATTTCATTGCGATGCTGGGGAGCCTGTGGACTTT
Source organism: Oreohelix idahoensis (assembly GCA_024509875.1). Lineage (NCBI taxonomy): Eukaryota > Metazoa > Mollusca > Gastropoda > Stylommatophora > Oreohelicidae > Oreohelix > Oreohelix idahoensis. Next base: position 706,696 of record JAMPIV010006075.1, read on the forward strand.
GCTTCCAACCCGATCAGAAGCTTCGCTCCTTCCCATCCACAGAGAGTTTATCTCAGGAGCCGTTCAGGTTATTCAGTGAAAATCCCGGTCGATGACACTCTTTCAAATGCCCACGCCCAGGCTTGAACCTTGCACACCTGATCGCCAGCGCAGTGTGGTAACCATTACACCAGCGCGGCTCCCTTACAAAATCTATATACAGGGCTGTAGTCTCCAACTCAGTTTGGTGAGGTAGAGCTGCACAGCATATACATGGTGAAAGGTTTTAGCCTTAGCAAGCGTCTCCTTCCTTCAGCCTAGCTGTCTTCTGCTGTGTGTGTGTAAAGTTGAAAAAGTCCGGTGCTGGCCTTTTTATATTGCGAGCGCGGCCGTGTCGGAAGACAAAACATCGGCGCTGTTTCTCAGACTGTTTATTTTTGCGTTTGGTGTGCAGACTTGAGCGAGCTGTGTAAGTTTGGTCCAGAAAACATTCGTTCTTCTCAACCCTGAGATCTACTACCTTCATCTATATATCCTTTTACTGGGACGATCCTTAGCTTCCTTTGCATCTCTGGTTTTCCTTATTGTTAGCGCATAAATGTTATTTAAAACACAACTGAACACATCGCGCCAACCAAACTTCGATCTATTAATAGTACTGACCTGGTGGTAGCAAAACAATTTGTGAAGCGATTTATTGGAAGTTTAACTGCATACTTTACTTACTTACTTTTTCGTTCCAGGTGTATTGCACTGGCTGCTCTGAGATCGTTATGTCGTAGGATTTCTGTAATATTGTCTATCCATCTGATTCGGATATGTTGAAATTATTCGAATTCCAACGGATTTAGGCTGCGGAATGGAAATTTATACACATTTTTAAACGGATAAAATTATAATAGAGAATATATTGGAGGTAAGCAAACTCCAAACAGGGCATTAAAAAAAATTGTTTTTAAAGAAAGACGCGCAAGGAAAAAAAAATTGAGGATGACACTTGGGTGTCATAATTCAAGTGGGCCACCCTCCTTCGAGTGTCAAGGTGCTGAAGTAATGAAATATTTACCTGGCGAGGGAGATCTACCTGTGAAGATAAGATTCCCGCCCGTTGTTTAGCTGTCCTACTTCCCAAAGTCTTAAATCATATTCATATAGACAGGAAAGACGATTCCTCTTTTCTCAACGTTTCTGTATAGGCATTAAAAAAAACAAAGAGACAATGAGCAAGACGAATATCATCTATAAATAACAGTGACGTGGCAACATTAGTTGAGTAGAAATACTGCAACGGACACAAACAATAGTCCGCGTGGAGAATTCTAATAATAGAATTTCTGTTGAAAGAAAATTTAATCACTTTATGATACACCGCATGCGATTCACGGTACAGTCACGCTCCACTCTACCAAATTGTAAATGGGTACCTGATTGTGCTCTTGAGTTATTAAAGGAAAAAACTGGTCACCCCTCCTCTCGAAGCTGGGTCTAATATAGTGGTGGCTTTAACTAAAAAGCTACAGACTTTTGTAAACGGGTGCTTGTGTAGAACAGAAGGACTGAAATGGTATGACAAAGTCACAAATGTGGAATTGATGACAAGGACCAGATAAGTGCCAGTGGAACAAGAGTTGAGAAGAAGACGCTGGCGATGGATAGGACACACATTGAGGAGACCTGTTGATAGCATTACAAGGCAGTCCTTGTTCTGGAATCCACAGGGAAAGAGAGGCAGAGGTAGACCAAAAACACATGGAGAAGGGAACTGGATACAGAGGTGAAAATGATGAGGAAAACATGGAAAGAACTTGAGCGGATGGCACAGGACAGGAAGACTTGGCATGGGTTTGTTGAAGGCCTATGCTATTTGGTGAGCCAAATGGTATTGATTGATTGATTTAACTTTTTACTGCGCTACGGCAGTATCTGCTATGAAATTACCTTTACCTTATTTTATGATAGAGTCCGACCTTTTCGAGTCTGTGACGTATAAAGGAAAAAGAGCCTACAGTAATCTGACAGTCTTTTTATAATCTCGTAGCGTTCTATGATTTGCTAGCAAAACCATTCATTTTCTGCCTGTGTTTACTTACACAAGCGTACTTTTTCGTCACGCCTCTTTTCTTTGAACATAAGCAAACGAAGTGTTTACAAACCTTCGAGACCTGCCCGTCATAACAGGTAGCGAATCAGGTTTGTTTACCTCGCCTTCTCACGCGAAGCTTATCTGTCAATCATACGATACCTGACAGACCGCACGTGAAAAAACATAGAATCTTTTGAAGTTCGTACTCAGGGGAAGTTAGAAACCCCTGGGCTCTTTGATCTTAAAAAGCGGGCATCCGTACAGAGAAAACCCGTTACACGTAATAAGTCTTTTGATGACGGTCGAAAGCGCTCGACGGAAGACCGACTGTAAAGCCTTTATCTTGTAACTCTGTTTCTGATTCCTCGTTACACATAGTAACATGAAAAGTAATACCATCGATAGATCAGAGAAATATAATGATACATAAACTGTGTTTTCTTAAACCTGCTCTCAGTTGTAACTCAGAATTTTTGGATAGTCTAAGCACGCAGTTCTAGAACCATTTTGCTAAATGTGTTATTAGCAATTCGTGGGGATTTTTCATTCTGATTTCTGGTAATAGAAATTAGTGCTTACGTGTTTAAAAGTTTTAGCTTTTACCAATTAAAAGTGTTAGCTTTTACCATTATAATTCACTTAGATTTTCTAGCGTTAAAACTAGTGAAATAAAGTTGGAGGGGCAGTTGATAAGGGTGGAATTAGGATGCCGTCAAATTACCACCTCTATCGACACCAGGTATTACAATGCAAGATGTGGGTGTCTTATCTGGTTTAGATTGTTGCTGTGTGTGTTGCAGTAGAACAGTTCACAGGGTACACCACAGGCAACATGACGTGTAGAGTCATAAAAATGGTAACTTCGCTTTAGGTTTATACCATTTATTGCACGCCACAAAACAGTCATGATACTTATGTTATCATCAGCATAGTATAACGAATGCAGCATTCAAACTCATGTTAACTGACAGTCATGTAGAAGTCAATACTCAATAGTTGTATGGAAAACAAATATCATAGCGAAGCTTGATAAATAATACATATAACTTCTGCAACCGTGGTCCGCTGCAGATCCTTAATGTTCATAGACAATAATAATTATTCCTTCCTGATGCTAGCAGATCAGATGTATACAATACGTCCGTTTACTGTCTGCACGTGAGTAGCATACATGGATTACAGGTCAGCTCGACCTTTATAACCTTCCTAAGTCTAACCATCTGACTTGGACGTGATCTCTGATATAACGAATCCTGGAACACAGACAATAGTCTTGTTGGTCTAGAGCGACCCATAGATATATAACTAGTTCAGGTATAAAGATACCGGTGACTTAATCCTAGTCAAAGTACCTCTCCATTTTGAATCACACAGGCGAGCAAAAAGGCGACAAAATGACGAACCTCTAGATGATAGCCTAAAGTTCGATACAAGAGGAATTACCTTATTTCGGAAAATCAACCATGAACATATGCCTCCAGGCAGGCTTGAATAATACGGGAAATAGTCTAGTTAGCTAACTAACTCACAAAGACAATGTATTTCCCTCAGAGAATCACAAGACGCAGTCGCGTCCGCTCGCTAATCAGTCCATTTCTCAACTGCCCGACCTGGGCGGAACAACAAACGACAACCCAGTCGAGACATGCGCAGAGTGACAATCTCTGAGTCGCTGTTCACAATAAGACGATTCTAAGAACATTAGAGATAAAAGTCTTACACAGTCGCGCCTTTTATGGACATGCACAGAAGCGTTAAGAAAGGTTTCAAACATCTACAACAGTTGACTGATACTACCAAATAAGGAGATATGGTCACGCTTCGTTCAAGACATTATAGACCGAACGTGTCTCTATACAAGAGGAGGTAAACTCATAAAAAAATAGCAGTATCGATATATCGGATTCTGTCCCTTTGACCATAAAATATATATAACATGCATTTCAGTCAAATAATGATCATACATACGAAAAACGATCATACAAAGACTTTGGAAAAAAGTAATTATTTGTGCGTAAAATTACCGCACCCTCCCGGGAAAAAAAAAAATGAAACATTTTTTTTTTTTTAAATCCTGGAGCCGGAAAAATCTAGGCTCCTAACGCACGTATGATGCGCGGATATACCTAACAAAATAGCTCAACACTTGGAGCAAAACTGAGATCATATCCCAGGTCCTTAGAGAAAAATTTATCTAAGTATACGCGTATATATCCCAGGAAGGTGCCACCAACACAAACCACAATGCTGGCAACATCATAATAAAAGTCAAATTATTTTCATACCAATATATGAAATCAAATATATTATTATGATATCATACAATGTGTTGCAAATAACGGTGTAATATATTAATATACCGCACTATTTTATTACATTATGTAATGCATCAGTAACTAATAAGTAATACATGTGTTGATCTTCGTTGACATAAAACATTCAATAGAAGAAGATGTGGACATCATCCGCTCCCAATCTAGGACAGGACTTGATATACTCAAAGTTCCACAATGGACACAATCTCGCATCTTCAATGATGTGCTGCGAAAATATCAATAACACAAATCTTAAAGACAACTGGTAAATCTCTCAATACAATCCTGAAAATAATTTATTTAAATGTGGCCGAGTGATCTTTTGGCCCGTATATCACTAACTAAGCCTTCTTAGATAATTACATGGAACAATGTTATAAATTCCCCCTCAAAAAAGTGAGAAAAAAAAATCTACCAACATGTCATTATAACATTGGACTGTATATCAGGAAATATATATATGACAGAAGAATCATGTGGAATCGTGTGGGCATCTGGACAGAATGTCCGCCATTACATTATCCGAACCACGGATAGCTCGAACCGAGAAATGAAATGGTTGAAGAGCTATGGCATAACGAGTGGACCTCGAGCTCTTCAAGTTTTTGCTCTGAATAGCAGTAAGCGCTTTCTGGTCGGTTTCCACAATGAAATGTGCGCCTAGAAGAAATCTTTGTAACTTCAGAATAGACCATACCATAGCCAATAACTCACGGTCTAAAACCGAGTAATTCTTTTCTGCAGCATTTAATTTCCTAGAGATATACATCACCGGATGCAGAGTATCAGAATACTCCTGCATTAGTGCTGCCCCAATCCCAGTTGACGAGGCGTCACTTCGAAGAACAAAAGTCTTCTCAATAGTAGGTAACCTAAGAATAGGTGGAGATGAAAATAGGTCTTTAACCTGGTCCAATGAGGATTGACATTCTTTTGACCAGCGGATCAAATTAGGCGACCCTTTCTTCAATAAAGTAGAAAGCGGTGCCATAATGGAGGACAGATTCGGAATGAATCGTCCGTAGAATTGGATCAAACCTAATAGACTCCTTACTTGTTTCTTTGTCTTAGGGACCGAAATGTTAAGTATTTTTGAAACATTGTGGTCCTCTGTCTTTAAAAGACCATGACCAACACGATGACCTAGGAAAGAAATCTCACTAAATCCTATAAAGGCTTTAGAGGGTTTTGCAGTCAAGTTATACTCGCGAAGAGTAGACAGTAATTCGTATAAACCCAAATAGTGATCTTCCCAGGAATCACTGAATAGACAGATATCATCTAGATATGCTATGACATCTGTACGATATGCGAGAATTCGGCGCATCATGCGTACGAATGTAGCAGGGGCGTTCATAAGACCAAAAGGCATGAAATTCCATTGGAATAAACCCCTAGGTGTAGAAAAAGCTGTAAAAGGTTTGGCACGTTCAGTTAGCGGGACTTGCCAATAACCTTTAGACAAATCTAGTTTGGTAAAGAATCTAGAATTAGAAAGTTTATTGAGTAGCTCTTCTAATGAAGGCATAGGTTCAGCGTCGAACTTCGTAACTTGGTTCAATTTGCGATAATCTACGCAAATGCGAATGTTATTATCCTTCTTTCGAACAATAACCATAGACGAAGAGTATGCTGAAGTGGATGGTTCAATGATTTCCAAACGTATCATTTCATCCAATTCTTTCTCGACTTGAGACTGGAAATGGATAGGTATTGGATAGGGTCTGACTCTGATAGGATTATGATCAGTTAGCACAATGTCATGTTCAATGACATCTGTGTGTCCCGGGATGTCTGTAAGAACATCCTGAAATGTTTGCAACATCGAAGAAACTTGTCGATGTTCCTCAGCGGAAAGATTTGGAGAAACGGTCACGTTTTTCCAAGATTCCGTAGAATAAAGTGGGACCATAGAAAGAGGAAGATTGACATCAGAAAAAGTAGTTTCCTCATCCTGTATAACTGACAGCGATGAGTATTGACCATGAGGTACTTGAGAATTGTCCGTTGCCTGGAAAATAGGCTGCAAATAGTCTGGTCTTTCATGAAATTCCGTGAGCATATTTATGTGGAAAGTTTTATGCTTTCCATCAATATCGACAACATAGTCGACATCAGAAATTTTGGAGACTATTGCATATGGACCTTTCCATGCAATTAGAAGTCTGTTCTCCCTTGAAGGAAGTAGAACGAGAGCTTTGTCACCTGGACAAAGTTGTCGTAGACATCTATTCTTATTCGCAAACTGCCTTGCCTTTTCTTTAGCAAATTCGGAAGACGAAGTTGCTAGTCTGCATGCCTCAATGATTTTTTTCCTAAGAGCAATGACGTACTCATAAGAAGACTGAGTCTCATCGCTAATATTATCGGCAGTGATTAGATCGTGAAGTAAAGACATAGGGCCGCGCGGTTGCGCGCCAAAGACAAGTTCAAAAGGGGAAAACCCCGTATGTTCATTGGGGACCTCTCTATACGCAAAGAGAGCCGCGGGTAAGACCCTGTCCCAATCCTGAGGATGATCCTCAGTTATTTTACCCAGTAAAGTTTTTAGAGTCCTATTTAAACGTTCGACCAACCCATTAGACATTGGGTGATAGATACTGCTGAGAGACCTTTTTATATGTAGCATAGACATTACCTGTGACATAGTGTCTGATATCAGTTGAGTGCCATGGTCTGACAATATTTCTCCGGGAAAACCCAAGCGAGAAAATATCAGCCAAAGAGCGTCTGCGATATCAGCAGTTGAGATGCTCTTGAGAGGTATTGCCTCTGGCCAACGTGTGCACATATCGACACATGTAAGAATAAATTGATGCCCTCTAGCCGACTTAATTCTAAAAGGACCGATAATATCTATTGCCATTTTTTGAAAAGGGCGAATTGGAATGTCAGCAGCCTGAATAGGCGCAGCATGTCGTGGTCCTTTAGATTTGACCTCCTGACATACTTTGCAAGAGCGACAGTACATTCGTATGTCCTTGCTCACAAATGGCCAAAAGAAAGCCGCAAGAACTCTCGACTTTGTACGGGAAAAACCCATATGTCCAGCACATTGCGAGTCATGAGCATGTTGCAATATTTGCACCCTCATGCTCTTAGGCACAAGAATTTGTGAATGAGTGGATGTAGTCGAGTCTTGTACCATACGTACAAGTACGCCGTTCTTCATAGAAATCCAAGATTTTCTATTAGTATTTTGATTAGGATCACCTTTTTTTGCTAGAATGAAGAATTTTTGTAACGACGGATCTTCTTCTTGCAATTTGATAAATGAGTCACGTGTAATAGTCAAGTGACTATTTTGTTCATTTACTTCATCATTATTAGTTAATGAAGTTTGAGGTGGATCCAGAGCATGTGCTCTTGTGACCACCGTATTGGTAGCTTCAATGTTTTGCTCTTCCCAAACAGCAATCTGCTGTGGGGTACATTCCCTAACTCCGTGAATACGACCAATAATAAGGTCCGCAATAGGGTTTGGAAGTAGACACGCGTGGACCTCTCCCGTGAAGAAAGGAGTAGCAATATGTATTATGGCAGTAGGATATTTTTCCAACGTGCCACCAAATGTGACACATTTGATGACCTTTCCTGTAGCACAGAATGGATCTACAAGAGATTGCCTAACCCCGACAGTAGTACATCCAGAATCAAACAACACCGAGACTGGATTACTATTTACAAGCCCCTTATGTAATATAAGAGAACCTCTCCCATCATGAGCAACATTAGCAGGAAGAGCGGGCAAAGGATGACCACAGCTTAGAGTACTAATGGTTTTCGGATCAAATAAAGTACTGCATTGGATACATTTATTTGCCCTACCAAAGTCAAAAGATGAGCATCCGATAGCATTATGGTCTTTATCATTATTAACCTGTTTATCTGCTCCCTGAGATTCTTGTTGAACAGAGTTTGTCTGTTGATATCTTTTTCTCTTCTGTTGCGATCTACCGCGACCATTATTGCCTCTGCAATTATCATTAAAGTCCCCTACTGTAATTTTTATCCTGGTTTGCGTTCCAGTTTCCATAACTGTCATTACCATCTCTATGCTGTTGAGAACCTCTATTATCTTGGTATTGAGGTCTCTGCAAAATATATTTTCCTCTATACCGATTACCTTTATGAAAATTTCTAAAGTTACCGGGAATAGAATACCGTGTAATATTAGGTTGTCTCCAGTTCTGGGAAGAAGAATCTCCCTGAAATTGATTACCATGGTTCTGGGCATAATTACGGTTACTCTTTTTATTGAAATTTTGCTGGCTACCCTGAAATTTACGCATAAAATTCGGGCCATAAGGTGCTGCCGAAGCAACTGGCAGACCTTCTTTTACCTTAGAGTTGCTAATGGTTATGTGAGGATGTGCAGTAACATACTGGCTACAGTATTCTTCCATTTCTTTTATATTTTTAGGCTTACGCTCATGAAGAAAAGAAAGAAAAGCTTCATTAACAGAAGACATAACCTTGTCTCTAAGAAGTAAGTCCATGAGGGCTTCAAATGTACTTTCTGTCTTAGAAAGCTCAACCCATCGTAAAAAAGTAAGACGTATGCCTGAGATGAATTCTGAGAATTCAACTCCAGTTTCTGGTAACATGTTTTTAAATTTAAGACGATATCCGTCTTTGTTAAGTTGGTACTTCTTTAACAATGCCGCCCTGACAACCTCATAGTTGTTCTTGTCAGGCACATCTACCATACCCAACAAAGTCAAAGCATCACCTCTAAGTATCTTGGACAGATGATAAACATATAATGTTTTATCTATATTATGCACCTTACATGCACTTTCAAATCTATCTAGATAAAATGTTATATCATCAATTGAAGCATTGAATGCTGGTAAATTAAGCTTGAAATCAACAGCATTAACCTTATTAGCATCATTAGCATTACTAGATAATTTCAACTTTTCTAACTCCAAAGCTAAGAGTTTTTCTTCATGTTCCATTTTTGCTTTTCTCTCATCAGACTCTCTTTGTAACCTTCTTTCTTCAGCCTCAGCCTGTTTTTTCTAATCTTTTATTTTCAGCCTCTATTTCAAGTCTCTTATTTTCAGCTTCTTTTTCAAGTCTCTTATTTTCAGCTTCTTTTTCAAGTCTCTTATTTTCAGCTTCTTTTTCAAGTCTCTTATTTTCAAGCTCAGCCTGAAGTCTCTTCTCCTGAGATTCTGCTTCTCTTTTTTGTTTTTCCATTTCCATTTGTAATCTCTTTTCATCTACCTGCATCTGCAGTTTTAAATTTTCAGCATCTATTCTCTTTTGTTCAGTTAGTTCTTTCATTTTCTTTTCCTCCGACTTCAATGCCTTGGCATATTGAACAGTCGCAAATTCTTCTAATTTATCACCTGTCTTCCCAAGGGCTTTACCCTGCTCAATAAAGTACTCAAATGTAGACATGATGTCTAAAATGTGAGTACAGAACCTGAAATAATTAATTATCTTATTTCAATCTTAATAGCAACAAGACTTAATAAAGTGCTTGTATAATTACTATGTTCACTCCAATCTCTGTGGGAAACAAGACTTGACACCAATTTGTATTATCAGTTTTACAATAATATCACAAGTCACCTCTTAATTATCAGTGCACTACCCAAATCAGTGCATAACCATCAGTTATTTATCATAACTGCACTACAATAGTGCATAAGGAAAAAACCACCAGCTAGTTATGATAAGTGCACTATAGATCAATAGTGCATGAGCATATATGTAACAATAGTGAAAGCTAACTATGCAAGAACTATGCAAACAATAACAAGACAATGTAAACAATAACAAAGTACCAACAATGTAAACAAAACAAAGATCAAAGTCAATGTAAACAATAACAAAGATCAGAGTCAATGTAAACAATAACAAAGATCAACGTCAATGTAAACAATAACAAAGATCAGAGTCAATGTAAACAATAACAAAGATCAAACAATACGAAAACATTCGCATAAGTCAAATAAATAAACAGCGAAACTAAAAAGAATATGATGACAGAATGCGAAGATATGACAAACAAATGACGCTACAGTATATACACAAAAATTTACGTGAAGAACTGAATAATAGAAAAGAGGAGACCTACAAATACAAACAATTGAAATCGAAACTAAAAAACGAAAATAAAGCACAACTCGTCACAACTAAACAGATATAGCAACGATTGTCGCTAGCAAATTTCACAGTAGGAAATTCGCACAGTCCCTAACGAAAACGCTAACAGTAGAACCTCTGTGACGTGGTATCATCTATTGAAAGACACCGCCCAACCGAGAAAACCCGCAGAAATATAAACATATAAATACAAATCCAAATAACATATAACATGTAAACATATAAAGAGTGCGAAAAATGTGATAGACAGAAGGCTCAGTTAGAACATAAGGGCACAGTTCACAAACAAAACAGGCCACTTAACTTCTATGTATCCACAACGTCAGCACAGGTCAGAACAGGATGTGATCAGCATTCTTAGGACAATGATCCAACGTTGATCCATATCTGCTCTCGTAAACTGCCATGACGAAGGAAATGAGCTTCTAACAGGAAACAGCTTCTGAACTTGACCTTCTGAATCTGCAACAGTAATTCTGAGACCGGAACAGTTGTTACGGCACTTGTCCTTCTTCTCAACAGATCAGGAAATCCATTCGCTCGGTACTTGTCCTTCTATTTGTAGACAAACTTCAATACCGCCGAGCAGCGCCGGGTAGTTTCAAAATATCAACAACTGTCAGTACTGCTGCGTCTTTCAAAAAATTTCATCAAAGGTGATGAATAGCAACTGCAATGTTGTCTTGTAGTCTGCTGATGATGTCTGGGTTTGTTGACCCCCTTGAGAGTTGGTACCAGAATAAACCAACTATTGGCCACCATGAATTGATAAGGGTGGAATTAGGATGCCGTCGAATTACCACCTTTATCGACACCAGGTATTACAATGCAAGATGTGGGTGTCTTATCTGGTTTAGATTGTTGCTGTGTGTGTTGCAGTAGAACAGTTCACAGGGTACACCACAGGCAACATGACGTGTAGAGTCATAAAAAATGGTAACTTCGCTTTAGGTTTATACCATTTATTGCACGCCACAAAACAGTCATGATACTTATGTTATCATCGGCATAGCACAACGAATGCAGCATTCAAACTCATGTTAACTGACAGTCATGTAGAAGTCAATACTCAATAGTTGTATGGAAAACAAATATCATAGCGAAGCTTGATAAATAATACATATAACTTCTGCAACCGTGGTCAGCTGCAGATCCTTAATGTTCATAGACAATAATAATTATTCCTTCCTGATGCTAGCAGATCAGATGTATACAATACGTCCGTTTACTGTCTGCACGTGAGTAGCATACATGGATTACAGGTCAGCTCGACCTTTATAACCTTCCTAAGTCTAACCATCTGACTTGGACGTGATCTCTGATATAACGAATCCTGGAACACAGACAATAGTCTTGTTGGTCTAGAGCGACCCATAGATATATATAACTAGTTCAGGTATAAAGATACCGGTGACTTAATCCTAGTCAAAGTACCTCTCCATTTTGAATCACACAGGCGAGCAAAAAGGCGACAAAATGACGAACCTCTAGATGATAGCCTAAAGTTCGATACAAGAGGAATTACCTTATTTCGGAAAATCAACCATGAACATATGCCTCCAGGCAGGCTTGAATAATACGGGAAATAGTCTAGTTAGCTAACTAACTCACAAAGACAATGTATTTCCCTCAGAGAATCACAAGACGCAGTCGCGTCCGCTCGCTAATCAGTCCATTTCTCAACTGCCCGACCTGGGCGGAACAACAAACGACAACCCAGTCGAGACATGCGCAGAGTGACAATCTCTGAGTCGCTGTTCACAATAAGACGATTCTAAGAACATTCGAGATAAAAGTCTTACACAGTCGCGCCTTTTATGGACATGCACAGAAGCGTTAAGAAAGGTTTCAAACATCTACAACAGTTGACTGATACTACCAAATAAGGAGATATGGTCACGCTTCGTTCAAGACATTATAGACCGAACGTGTCTCTATACAAGAGGAGGTAAACTCATAAAAAATAGCAGTATCGATATATCGGATTCTGTCCCTTTGACCATAAAATATATATAACATGCATTTCAGTCAAATAATGATCATACATACGAAAAACGATCATACAAAGACTTTGGAAAAAAGTAATTATTTGTGCGTAACAGTAGCTATTTCATACCAGATGTTCAGTTATAATGTTAATTTTCACCACACGCTTTCCCACACAAGAAGAGACGGTTTTAGCTGACTGGTTTATATGCTAGGCGCGACTGATAGTGACAGAAAAGAATTCACGTTTTATTTCATTGTGCGTATTTATTATGAGTGCCTATTATTTAATATCATACGACTAAACTATCAGACGCCGACCAAATTAATAGCTACTTAACGACCGGCGATAGTTTGTGATAATTGACATTGTACGCTGATCGTTAAGCACGAGCAGGGGCGGGAGAGCTGCATAACTCCATCCGACCTACACTCGCTAAGCGACGCGCGATAGGGTAAGCTAAAGACACCGTGTGCCTTTTAAATTTAATCAGGACTTACGGAGTGGATAAGAGATCGTCTTGTTCCGTATGTGTGCATATATATAACTACATAGAATAGTAGCATTTTCCATAAATGTTTTCTTATATTCCTTTTGCAGACCTGATCAAGAGCATCCAGCGGCTATTTCTTTTTTACTGATTGGTTATTGTTGTCTTTTTCTTGGCTTGTGCGTCACCAATTTCATTTGTGAGCTAGTATTTGCCAACGATACACGATAAACATTTTAACTTATAAGTTTAACTGGACTTACCAAACCCAGATATTTTTCCAATTTTTACCAGCCCACTGGGGTGTACAAAATAACACTATTGTTCCCGACCTCTGACAGTCGTATTCGAGCGGATTATCCAGATTTTACGCTGTGCAGAAATTGGCGCTCTAACATAGAGTCAGCCGATAGGATTATCATCATTTATTAATTGTAACATTTTTAGCAACCAGATGTTTCCCAATACTGGAAGTATTTTCCTCTTTTAACTGTGAACCCCAAAAGCACGTTTTCTACATCAACTATTGGCGGTGACATTTTGTTCATCCAGGAAAAACCCACACCAGATTCGGCGTTCACCTCACTAGTCTTTATTTGTTAGAGGATGGACTGGGGCCAATTTGGGAAGTGAACCTGACATTTTATATAGTCAGGAATAATTGTATTTCCAAGGGATATTACCAAGAGTAGGTAAGCGTGATTGAGTGGCCACTGTATGAAAGAGGGAGTGAATATTTTTTTTTGTTACAGGGAATTTACCAACATTGGATTTGCTTAAACTTGTTTACTTTACTGGGTAGCATATAGTAGGAACTTGCTTACTTTACTGTCTACTCTGTAACATAGTGCAAACCTTCGACCTTTGTGTTATTAACTTTTTTGGGTTCTTTTCTCCATAAGGGGAGGGCACATTTATTCTGCTATTTCATATGTATGTAAATCTGATTTTATTTGATTTTTCTTTAGATATTGGTGTTGTCAAGTTTAATGATAATAAACAACAAAGAAACTTACCTTTGTGTGTTGGTCAGACCCATACCCAAGTTACCGTAGTTTTTTTCACGTTTGTGTGTCTTGTTGTCACATAGTTGTGTGTGTGCGTAGTTAAACTTATATTTATGTGTATGAGGAGGGCAAGGTTGTCTTGTACTAAATTATAGTCGTATAGATAGGCTGGAATAGAGAAACTTACTCATTCCATAGACATATCTTTTTCCTTAAGCTATCACCCGTGAAATCTATTTTCACACCTTTCTCACGTACCTATCACCATCCACTCTACTCAGATGGGCCAAAAATAACTCACAACCTATCTGTACGACAATGATGATAATGATGAAATAGCAGGCACTAACCTTTCTTTCTTTTTCTTTTTACATTATGTGCAATAAATCCAAATTCTAATAAGATATTCAGAAATCTGTTTTTAAAAAAAATAAAAAATAAAAGTTTTGTAACGCAATGGGAAGTTTGTGTGGCAAATCTCAAAGTGACTGTGCAATAAATACGTAATTTATAAGAAAATGTGTAGTAGAATCAAAATGATCGGAAGTTCACTGCATATACTAGTATGTTAGATCAGTACTGTTCTCACTTTAGCAAGCTAAGATCTAATTCTGCTTTTTGAATGTTGTTGCGGTCTTACAAACGTCATTTTTCATTGTAGCCACTTTTACAGTTTTTTCAACTGGAAATAATAAATTAACCGCACATGCGGATTCGTGGTATATGAAAAGGCATTTGACATTGTAGACAGAGAATCGCTTTGGAAATTAATGAGGCATTATGGAGTTCCCATGAAGATCATCAACTTAATAAAGAAGACCTATGAAGACATGACATGCAGAGTTCTTCATGAAGGACAACTTACAGAACCGTTTAGGATTAGAACAGGAGTGAGACAGGGATGCCTCTTGTCTCCATTTCTTTTCTTACTAGCAATAGATTGGGTTATGAAAACATCGACATCACACAACAGAAATGGAATCCAGTGGAATCTGAATAACCTGTCCCATAACCATAATCAGATGCAAGAGAAAATGAAAATTCTCGATGAGAGGTCACAACAAGTGGGCCTGAAAATACACAGGGATAGGACAAAGATTATGAGAATAAATGCAAGAAATGATAACAAGGTTGAACTTGAAGAAACACCACTAAATGATGTAGAATCGTACACATATCTTGGAAGTAATATAGACAACGTCGGAGGGACACAGTGATATCAAAATAAGAATACAAAAAGCAAGAGGAGCTTTCATTGCATTGGGAAACATATGGAGAACAAGAGACATCAAGTCCAACACGAAAATAAGAATCTTCAACTCAAATGTCAAGTCAGTCCTATTGTATGTCTCTGAGACATGGAGAGCAACAAAAACAACAACCAAAAAGCTACAGACTTTTATAAACGTGTGCTTGCGCAGAATAGGACTGAAATGGTATGACAAAGTCACAAATGTGGAATTGATGACAAGAACCAGACAGGTGCCAGTGGAACAAGAGTTGAGAAGAAGATGCTGGCGATGGATAGGACACACATTGAGGAAACCTGTTGATAGCATTACAAGGCAGTCCTTGTTCTGGAATCCGCAGAGGTAGACCAAAAAACACATGGAGAAGAGAACTGGATAGAGAGGTGAAAATGATGAGGAAAACATGGAAAGAACTTGAGCGGATGGCACAGGACAGGAAGACTTGGCATGAGTTTGTT
Organism: Oreohelix idahoensis; assembly: GCA_024509875.1. Classification (NCBI taxonomy): domain Eukaryota; kingdom Metazoa; phylum Mollusca; class Gastropoda; order Stylommatophora; family Oreohelicidae; genus Oreohelix; species Oreohelix idahoensis. The sequence continues at coordinate 722,385 of JAMPIV010006075.1, forward strand.
GAAGGCCTATGCTCCTTGGGCAGCTAAAGGTATTGATTGATTGACATGCGTGTGTAAAGCCATAAGACAAATATAAATGTTTAGTAATTGAAGACATTAAAAAAAAATTATATGTGCATTAACATGGAACAAGAAATGACTTGAATAAGAACATAACCAAAACAAATATATAATATTTAAGTACTTACAAAAGTAGTATTGACACATGCTTACTACCATGATGATTTTCAATGCGCCGCCTCAATAAAGTTTTTAAATGTCGAAACGAAATGTGTTATACATTTAAAACCAAACGATTAAATTAAAGAGTTAGAAAAAAGTTTATACGTCACGCGGTCTATTTAATAAATCCTTCATCTGTGTTAGATGTCCATTACTTTACTAGTTCCTTTCACAAAAGCCTAATAATAAATGTAAACCAGACCACACGGTCTTTTATATTTGGACTTGCGCCCTAATATAACCAACGTACATTGTGTCTAGGTTTAACGATGCGCGCCTCACCAATACGAGGGAAGACTCCTATTTTTTTTAAAAAAGGAATCCCCTATTGCCGTGAAGTGTGTGTTCTTGAGCCAAGTCTGTCGCCTTGGCTGCTGTAAGCCCGTGTTGTTGTAGGATGTCTGTGATGTTGTAGGATGTCTGTGATGTTGTAGGATGTCTGTGATGTTGTAGGATGTCTGTGATGTTGTAGGATGTCTGTGATGTTGTAGGATGTCTGTGATGTTGTAGGATGTCTGTGATGTTGTAGGATGTCTGTGATGTTGTCTACCTATCTTCCCCGTGCTCTGTACCCAGATCATCCGGTGTTGTAGGCAAGTAGTGGTAATTTATCGAGCTCCATTTATGTTAGTTGTTGAACAAGTAAATGTACAGTGTAACCCTACCCACTACACTATATATGGGAATGAGAAGGCAGATAAGCTTGCCAAAGAAGGATGAAGGAAAAGCTAAACAGAAGAAATGGCTACATATGAAGAGATCAATAATCAGAAATAATTATAGAGATCATATAGCATAAGGAACACCTAGATTATAATACTGCAGAACCATACTATACATTACCAGGAAGAGATCAAGTGATAATTTTCAGACAAAGAATCGGCCTTTGCAGACGCAGATACCATTCGTACAACAAATTGAAAATCGGACAGACAGATACGTGCCCACGTTGGGAGGACAAACAACAGTAGAACACGTACTCCCAAACTGTCAGCTCCACGATAGCAGCAGGGGTGTTTACAGGACTCGGGTTTCCCGTCATTATGTGTTATATAGCTTTATACGAGAGAGATGTAGTCAACAGATAGCGAACGACAACGTAATTAACGTAAATTCTGTCTTTTAATGAACGTGTCAGTTAATTCTATTTTTGTAGCCGCTTGGTTGTAATTCACAAATATTGTTCTGTTATCCGCTGCAGAAAGTAAAGACCAGTTAAATTCTTATTTATTAACATATACTAATTACATAGTTTTGTTCTTTCTTTCACCCCTGCCAACCATCGCAGGCATCGGAAGCATCGCAAATCATCTCCCTTGGACATTTTTATCGTAATGCATTCAAGAGGTTATCTCCCCTGCAACTTGCATTTCTGGATCACCGTCGGGTTGCCTCCCATGAGCTTTTTTTTTTTTAATCATCCCGAAAGAGGCTACGATAATTTGTCTACCCAGGTGTTGGCCGCTCATAAACTACATGACTTTAAAATTTTGAGATTTAGTAGCGTAGACTATGTTAGATGTAGCAGCATCTAACCGTTGTTTTACCCTGGAACAAGACTACGTAATCAAGTCCAACACAGAAATAGGAATGATCAACTCAAATATCAAGTCAATCATATTGTATTGCTGTGAAACATGCAGGACAACAAAAACAACGATCAAGAAGTTAGGCTTTCATAAATGGATGTTTGCGTAAATTAGAAGAATTGAAATGATACAAGGTCACCATTGTGGAACTGTTGACAAGAACCAGACAGTGTAACAAGAGATGCGAAGAAGACGCAGACGATGAATTGAACACACTTTGAGGACACCTGTTGATAGCCTTGTCAGGCAGGACTTGTTCTGGAATCCTTAGGGTAAGAAAGTGGAGGCGACAGACCGAAGACCACACGGAGAAGAGAACTGCAGATAGAGATGAACATGAAGATGAAGACATGGACAGACTCCGAGCTGATGGCACGAGACAGGAGGGCTTGGCATGTGTTTGTTATGGCTTTGCTCCTTCTTGAGCGAAAGGGTACAATTTGATTGATACTGTACATAATCCACTGACTTTGGCCTTTTCAGCATAACCTGATCGGAACATAATAGCCCCTTCAGTCATAACTGACTATGGGAATGCGCCTCTGAGATATCCCTGAGCTGCTTATTTTCCTGGTGTTCCTTCCGGCTTTTTCTCCTGTTTGCCGCGAGAGCTTCTTTTCGCCCAATTGGATGTCACGCCCTAGAGAGCATCGCCGCTTGGTGCGATCGGCAGCTTCATCCTCCTAAGTTGCTGAATTTATGTTCAGTGCCCTCGTGTCTCTCTTGCACACATCTTTGAACCTCAGCTGTTGTCGCCCAACTTTTCTTCTGTTCTTTTGCCATCTGCCAGTTGCCCGTAGTAGGTATCTTTTGGGATGAGACCATCTTCCATGCGGCGGACATGGCCGAGGCAGCGTAGTATGCGCTGTATAAGCAGTGTATTCATGTGCTCCGACAAAGTTATATAAGTTCATACAGCAGTGATTTATGTGACAATTTGGTTTACATGACAAGGTTGCCAGCTACATGCAGAACTTCAGTTTAGTCGCCTTGTACGACATGTATAAGAGTGCAGTAGTATTACTCCTTCTTTCTGTCTTGAGAGACCCCCGGGACCGAAGTCTGATGTGGTCTCGGAAATGATCTGCCAAAGCCAGGATACGCTCAGAGTTTATTAGCAGTCAAACGAGCATCCATACAAATAGAAATTTATAATGACCTGTAGAAACAAATAGCCATAAGCAACTACTCAGATATTTAAGTTATAAGTTCCCTGGAAACCTACAACATGCTGGATAACAGAAAACAAAGAGAAGTACTTTGGCTTGTGTTAAGAAAGCGACGTGTGAGGAAATACGGCCAACTGGAATCAACTAAAAACACACGAAGAGATCACCAGAAAAGAAATTTCAGAAGTTCATGTAAAACCGTGGGAAACAGGCCAGCCGAAAAGGGCAAACATGACACGCAGTATACCATAAGCATTCCGTGTCATGAATGAATGAATAAGTGAATCTATTGCTTTTCTTGGCTTTGATATTTTCTTGGCGACTTTTCAAGCTAATGATTATGAAATAACGCTTAGCTATGAACATACATGTACACACATAAATTCTGTATACTCAACGTTAAAGTTAGCGTCAAAGGTAATCATAAACTGGTGTGAGACAATAAGGAAAATAACATCTAAAAAGAAACTGGAAGATATTAGCATTCTTCGTGTCTGTTGCCAGATTGTGTGCGTAAGGTTTCAAGTTTTTACAATTGTATTTTTCACAGCGAAGAGAAGATCATTTGAGCCAAGAAATGGAAATAGCACGATTCAAAGTTGGCTGCATGCAATCATTCTTTTGAAATCACTTCTGTTGCAAATTGTCTATGGAATTTTTCGGATGATGGGAAAGTGCGTCAGCGTGTATATTGTCAGTACTTTTTTCCTCCCTGACTTCTTAATGTGATACTTAATGAACAGCGAGTTTTTAACCAGGTTTTCTGAACATTTCATTGTTTGCAAACGTTACTGCTGCTGCTACTGTTACTTCTTCTTCTACTACTACTACAGCTACTACTACTGCTGCAACTACTACTACTATCACTACTACTACTATTGCTACTGCTACTTCTTGTTCTACTACTACTACTACTTCTACTACAACTGCTGCAACAACTACTACTATCACTACTACTACTATTGCTACTGCTACTACTACTACTGGTGCTGCTACTGCTGCTGCTACTTCTACTACTACTACTACTTCTGCTACTACTACTGCTGCTGCTACTGCTGCTACTTCTACTGTTGCTACTTCTACTGTTACTACTGCTAATACTAGCACAGCTACTACTACAGCTACTACTACTGCTACTACTGCTGTTATGACTATTGTTGTCATTACTTCTTGAAGAATAAACGCATAATCTCAATCTGAATACTCAAATTAAGTGCCATCACAACATCGAAAGTAAGGTAAAGGACGTTGGTTGCGTTGTGTCCGTTTACAGCAAAGCTGCGATATTTGCGCCTTTCAGCCGACACATCCGACTTCAGCACGGCATTTTTGGGACCGGGTTAGCCTTCCCTCTTCGATCCCTACTCACTCAGCCAGACTGCAGTGATGCAGCCTGTTTCCAGGACCACAACTTGGAGGTGGAGTTAGGTCTTGGTCAGCTCTGGTTCGCTGACCATGACGCAAGCAATCAAGCTATGGGTCGCTGACTGCATCCCTCACTGTTGACGCGTCTTAGGTCCCAGATCAGAATATGACATTAATGTGTGATTGAATGAAGACTTGCAAAACAAAGATCAATTATTGGGAATAGCGTTTATGCCAGGATTATCAACAGTCACACAGTGAAAATTGCACACATTTCCAACGATGTCAGGATTTTCAACAATCGCGTAGGGAAATATTTCATTCGTTTTCCAAAATGTCAAGATTTTCAGCAGTCGCAGAGTAATATTTCACATATTTCTGAATATGTCAGTATTATCAACATTCTCACATTTTCATAAATGAATGCATGCATAGAATAGAAGGATTGAAATGGTGTGACAAGATCACTAATGTGGACCAGACACGCGACACTTGAACAAGAGATTAGAAGAAATCACTGGCGATGGATAGGGTCCACATTAAGCAAACCTGCTGACAGCATTGTTTTTCTCCATGTTTCAGAGAACAACAAAGACAACAACCAAAAAGCTACAGACTTTCATAAATGGGTGCTTGCGCAGAATAGAAGGAATAAAATGGTATGACAAGGTTACCAACGTGGAACTGATGACAAGAACCAGACAAGTGCCAGTGGAACAAGAGATGAGAAGAAGACGATGACCATGGATAGGACACACACTGAGGAAACCTGTTGATAGCATTACAAGGCAGTCCTTGTTCTGGAATCCCCAGGGTAAGAGAGGTAGAGGAAGATGGAAAAGTACATGGAGAAGAGAACTGGTGACAGTAGGGACAGGGATAAATATGACAGCAAGAATCTTAAGCGGACAGTGCAGGACCTGAGGACTTGGCGTGGATCTGTTGAAAGTCTTTGTTCCTTGGGGAGCTGAAGGGTTTTGTATGAATTAGTCAGTTAACAGTAATCAGTCAATTAACATGAATTAGTCAGTTAACAGTAATCAGTCAATTAACATGATGTTACGTGCAGTCTTTGATATCTTACAATATTATACATTGGTATTCTTGTTATCTTCGCAAATATTTTGAAAGCAAAATAGTGCTTAAGGGAAAGTCATTATTGTGTTACTTCCCTTGAAAGTTGTGTCGGCTCTTTCGATCAAACTCCGCGGATAAATCCATTTTACTGCGATTTATTCGTTGTTTGGGTAATAATAGATTGTTCTTGCTTCAGAATATCTATGGCCTGAATTTATGTGTATTGTTTGTCTGAGTAGGACGAGTCTGTCTTATATCTGTATATCTTTACATATCTAAGTCGAACTATATGTTCTGTTGTCTCTAGCGAGGTCGAAGGCTATTCGGCGGATGTGTCGCTAGAGTGTGGTGTGATTTGGCTTCGTCCTGATAGGGACTGTGTTTTTCCATGTCGGCCTGTCGCCGGGGAAAAAGTGATCTCAGTATTTGTGGGGAAGGTGATAGTCGTCTAAACCTATCGTGTATGCTTTACCCCAGTGTTTAGTCGTATTGCCAAGGAATGGCAGTTTCATATTTCCTATACCAAGGTAATCAAAGATACTCTTATGAACTCTCGATCGAAGCCACCATTTTCGATAGTTACGATTTGAATGTCTAAGAGAATATATTTGACTCGATGAAAACGACTTCGATTCCTAGCAGCACTATATCCTGTAGATTGCAGTCAATTGTTCATGATCAAATCTACAGAGCAATGAAATGTTTTATGAATGACTAACTTTAGGACAGATTAATTATCTGTATCCAAACGTGAGTGACAGCTCACGAGTGAAGCCATCTTGGAACCAAAACATGTAGTGACTTTCAAGAAGAGAAAAGGGATGCCCGTATTATCGCTTGATCAGTCCAGAGATCACTGCTACACATGAGAACCCATTGCTAGCGGTTCAATATTATTATATGGAAAAATATGTGCTGAACATTATGTTGAAGAATCGTCGCTAGACGAGATTAGGTTTAGAAGCCATCTGAAATATTGTTTATAAGCTGACGTGCTCAGTCAGTGAAGTCAGATGATACATGTATGGGCGATACTGAGTGCTTGGCTACTGACAGTCCATTATACACTTATTCTACATGAGTGCCCATGTAACATTGCAAGACCATTTATCCACTGTACTATGATGTATTATGGCAACCTGTGATTTGTCACTATCTGTGCTGTCGAGTGTGTACGTCCAATTAAACTTTAGAAAAGGTACACAGTCGTTGGTGTCGATGACTTCCAGCCATACATGAGTGTGAGAAAAGAACATTTTTTGTCAACACCACGAACCTTTATCATCATTCGCACATTATACACTCAATCCATGTCTACACACCACTGCGTAGGTCAAGTTGACATTCCATACACTACAGTGGAGCAAACAACACCATAGAGATCTTATCAACTGATGATGATGATGATGTCTGCTTCCATCCACTTATATCTATCTTTTGGTGGATATCATTAACGGGAATAAAAATCCAACTTTATCAACCTTATCACACGACTTAGTCAGTTAACAGTAATCAGTCAATTAACATGACTTAGTCAGTTATCAGTAATCAGTCAGTTAACATGACTTAGTCATTTAACAGTAATCAGTCAATTAACATGACTTAGTCAGTTAACAGTAATCAGTCAATTAACATGACTTAGTCAGTAATCAGTCAGTTAACAGTAATCAGTCAGTTAACATGAATTAGTCAGTTATCAGTAATCAGTCAATTAACATGAATTAGTCAGTTAACAGTAATAAGTCAGTTAACATGAATCAGTCACTTAACATGAATCAGTCAGTTAACATGAATCAGTCAGTTAACGTGAATCAGTCAGTTAACGTGAATCAGTCAGTTAACATGAATCAGTCAGTTAACGGTAACAGAGCTCTTGTGATTTAATAGTATGCCACCAATGCGAAATAATTAATCTGTGATTTCGAAAGCGAGTTTGAAGACAAAAAACTTGTTAAAGTTTCTTTCTATTTACTGCTTCACTTTCCTTTGATGCGAACAAGACAGGTTACATTTCGTAATGATCCTCATAATCATAATCACCATAATCATAATCACAATAACCGTCATCACAATCATCATCGTCATCATCATCATCATCCTTTGAGCCACTACTGTAGCTGAGGAAGCCAACACCAAGCATTCATATTTTCTTGCAGCGGACGTTTCTGTAGCAATTCATTTCACATGATGAAATTGCCAGTTCCCTTCACAAACTCATATTAGTCGCCTTGTACGACATGCCTGAGGGTACAGTAATCCTTTTCTTTCTTGTCTCTTCAGAGACCCCCGGGAATTGACATAGGACAGGTTAATATTCAAATATAACTTATTCTAATCAGGCGTGACTCAGTAATGAATAGAAACGAAGTTAATATTCCTTACAGTGTTACCGTACTTTCCCCAGTTAATTAAATCTCTGCAATGCGTCAAGTTAGCCGGGAGAGTCTATGCAACGTATGGCAGCAGAAAAATCTTTATACAAAATATTTTAACTTATGAAAGGTTAATAAAGCGACGCACAGATCAAAACTGACAGCTTGTTGTTTATAATCCATGCTGAAAGTTGCATATTCGTAAAAACAAAACCCTGAAAGTTGACAAAATTTTGTCTGGCAGAGAAAAAAAAAATGCCAACTGTCAAGCACGCGAAATTAAGGTTTGTAAAACTATTTTGACAGACTGTTTATTTTGATTTTTTTTTTTTATTTGTATAATTATTTTCTTTGTTTATAGGGAAAAACGTTTATTTTTAAAATATTTAAATGAAACGTGCGCAATTCGATTCTTTAATTAACCGATGATGAAATAAGGAAATACGAGTAAGTCACGAGTAAGTCACGAGTAAGTCACCCACCAACAAATGGTGGGAAATAATTATGTTGTGATCTCACTGCTGCATGCCCTGATGACTGGACTAAATTTTCCTATGAACATTCCATTCAATTCCATTTCGCTTCAGAAGCACGGAAAAACAATGGCTCGAAAGCACTGAAGCTGCATTTGTGATGAGCAACGAGGCTTCACTGGCTAAATATATAAGGGGAAAAAACTTGGGGGGGGGGGGAGGGGGGTGGGGGGCGGTGGAATTCCTGGAATTGTGTCACCGAAAATCAACGGAGTCAATAATATTAAAAAATAAATTTCTGCTGCTTCTAAAAAAAAAAGAAAATCATATTTAATGGAGTATATTGGGAAGAAATGCGCCTTGTTCAACAGTTCGCGCAATTTTTTTCTCATCCCAAATAATGCACCTTGACAAAGATTGCAACTCTGGTGGGGAAAGATGGGTCTAACGTGACAGATAAGAGCATTTATATGATTAATGATGTTGGTAAGCTAATGTTAACAACTGAATATATTACCTACGATTATAGAACAACTGAATATATTACCTACGATTATAGACTCAGGTATAAATTAATTAACCCCGTGGAGTTCCCCTGGGGTCTCTGCAAAGGCGAAGTAGGAATAAACCTACTGCTATCTTAAGCATGTCGTAAGAGGCAATTCATATCAGAATGTGTATGAGACTGGCAACCTCATCATGTAGAACAAATAGCTCCAGAAACCGCTGCCGCCAGAGCACGTGAATATTTTTTTTAAATGCAGGCTTCCTGTAAGGAGGCCAACAGCAGTGGTGGTTTCATGATCTACGGGGAACAAACAAGACAGTGAATGAATGAATATTCTAATTATAACTCATCAGGTCGGAGTGGCTAAGAGGTATGGCGTCCGCCTCGAGTTCTAGAGGTACCGGGTTCGATTCCCAGTTGAGGAAATATAATTTGTGGAAATGTTTTTTTCAGAACCAGTGGTCCTAGTGATGTCATACTCCCCCCTGGTCTCCTGGGTAATGAGATCGGATCTCTAGCCTTCTTGGATAAGGGCTAAAAATAGAAGGTCCTGTGTGTAAGTTGCGCACGTTAAAAATCCCACAGTAGTTGGAAATCGTAAAAGAGTAGGCCTATCAAGCCGCTGCCCAGGCAAAATTTAAAAATTAGAAACCTACACACCACAAAAATATTTATAGAATGTGTGATTCCTATATACACACATTGCGATTCTCGCCGGTGCTACGAAATTCGTGCACTGTGCTGAGATCCTCCTTATGTGATCTAAAGGAAGAGATCGGAGCACTGATGGAGTAGTCCGTGTGCAATGAAAATAGTCCTTCAAACCAAACCAAACCAAACCAAACTCATCAGGGGTTGAAAAGTGAACTTGTGTCAATTATTGTTTTTCGTTCATAATGAAATATGATTCAGCATTTGTTATTGTGATGCTGCACTGTAATTCTGTCCTTCAACCGGCCCGATTCTGTGGTTCTATTTTGAATTTTCATCATTTTTTTCTTCTCATTTGTGTATATATCGTGTTTGGTATTTTTGGGTAGATAATTAAATGGGGTCGTTTTATGATGGTAGGTTTATTTTACACTCGACCAGTTTTACTTTCTTCTGATTTTCCGCGATTTTTCGTTGTTTACGGAAATCGCTATTTTTCGGGCACGCCTGTATGACGCGTCAGAAACGCACGTGGACGTGATGCAATTTTTGGACATGCGGTTTGCGCGGTTTCAAATCTGATTGGCGCAGCTCGTAGTTATTTTATTTTTCTAAGCATTTCCATTGGTCCGAGTGAAAGCTTAGGTTATGCGTAGGAAGGGAATCCGCGGGGGCGGTTCGCTTGTATATATTGAGATAGAAAATTGCGAGCAAGTCTCTATCGTAAGAAATAATTGTCAGCCGTCAGACTTCGTATTATCGTCTCCACTGTGGGAACAAAGCGGTGTTGGTATGTAGTAGTTTTATTATCGTTTTATTTATTAGAGGGTTCTTTGAGAAATTCGCCCGTAGTTAACTTCTTCGGGGACATTAACTTTTAAGTTCTAAACGATAGTGCCATCCATTATCATCTTTGAAGAACGATGTAAATGCAACAGTGTGCTTATTATTTCTATGATTTTGGCAGGAGATAGGAACGTGTGAAGTTGTAAGCTACACGTGTGCTCATAGTTGTAGAATGTTATGTAAAACCACCATTTATTCCTGTGTATTTACAAATGTAATTTTATTGGGAATCGATTGTGGGTACGTTAATTTTATTATGCCTTAAATGTAAGAAATGCAGTCGGAGAGTAAAGATGTATGTTATAAGTGGATTATACTGCTTAGAGGAGTAAACTATTCCTATAGCGTGATTTCATTTAATTTTGGAGTAAGTAGGAAACCTCATGGGTAACGTTAAAGGAATTCCCTAGTTGAAATGTTGGGACACGTAGTTAACCATGCGGAACAGCCACGTAATAAGTCAGACAGGTCGGGAGATTTTGTTTACCTACCTGGCAGACTAGGAGCGTGAGATAGAGAGACACGTGGGTAGGAATATTTTATGTATGGTGGTTCAGAACGAAAGAAGGGGAGTGGGAGGAGAGAGATTTAAGTGCCACGTGGGTAGTATTATTTTATGTATTGTTGTACATGACGAGAGAAGTACTGAGTAAGGGAGTTATAAAGATTAATTGGTTAGAGATGCGTTATGTTGGAGTTGTTATACAATAGACGCATTTTCTTTTAATTTCAGCGAGTCACGGCGAAACAGTGGGGGAACATAATTTTGTCAAATAAAATTATCCACGGCAAAAAGACATATCTCAGGGTCAGAGTACTCGAGTTATCGTCAGGAGCAAAAGAACATAACCTAAACGGTCTATTGCAGTGAAGTTCAATTCTTCAGCGAGACTGGTTTCAATTGCATACAGCCGGAAATCAAGGCTGTGTTTTTTCCTCTAACTCCGGAGCGGGTTAAAAGAGGGAAGCTATTCAGCAGCAGAGAAGTTTGTCGACAGTTAATCAAGTACCTCATGCTTGACGCCAGAACTTCATCATCATCCTCCCCAGATTCAGGAACAGGTGAGAGGGTTACCATACCTGGGTCTTGAAAGAAACGAGAGAAGAGCGTAATAACGGAGACGCCGCATCATCAGTCGTCGAGTATTAGAGAGACACTGAGATCAAGAAGGAGAGAGGGAGAGAGAGAGGAAGGAGAAAATAGACAGGACCAGTAGGGTCTGTTCAGTGTCCACTCGAAGGATAGACACTGTGATGGAGTTACTGTGATTTAGTCTTCAATAGGCCCCATTTCGTTTTCTCTTTGTTACTATAAGAGTTGCAAGGGTCTTCGTCTTTGCCAATTTTTGCCTTCTCTCTAGCAAAGATTGTGAAGTATTCTTTTTCTCTCTGAATAATAGGGGTGTTTAGATTTTTTCTGTAGGTAAAGTAATTGCGGGTTTTTTTCTTTAGGGATTAATGTAAGTTAGTATTGAATGGCACCAGTCGGCCTTTTTCTAAATATCGCGATCTTTAAATTCCATTTTTTTGCGTTGTTAAATTTATCACGGTCATTTTTATCGTGGGGAACGGGAGATGACCCCTACCCAGGTAACGTCCAACGTACGTTAGAGCGAATCACATTCGTTTCTGCTCACGCTAACAGACGACATTAGGTAACGTTACGTAGCCGGAAATACGCGCGCATTTAAAGGAAGCAAGAATACACTGGTTCTAAATTTAGAGATGAGCGCATGGAAAATTTTAGAGTATCTTTAATTCTATTGGTTGTAGTGAGACGCCTAGCCTCAAGTAGGTCGGGGGTCAGCGTGGTTAAATCTAAAATAAAGTACGCGGTTTTCAGTTTAGGGCCTCTTAGTCTGCAGAAAGTCCGGGCCGTGTATCCAAGCATATTGTCGGCTTCTAACGCTGAAGGAACGCAATATTTGGTATGTCAGTAATTTAAAGTAGCGTGGTAATTAAATCTAGTTTCTCTAATAGAGCCTTAGTCCGTTCTAATTTAATTTATTTTTGAACTTTATAACTTGTAACGCCATCATTTATTTCTACAGTGATAGCAGTGTCTATGAGTGATAAAGAGATATTACGTAGGTGTGCTCCGTAGATTTAATAGAAAGTCTGTAGAAATACACGCATCCTAGATTTATATTAATTTACAGAATATTCTGAAGCGCGTGTATTTTATTTCCTTGAGAGTTAAATTCTGATAAGTCTCATTTTTTTTTAAAAACTACGGGAACGGATTTTTCGGGAAATTTAATCACGTGGTTTACCGGGATTTATTTGAGTAGGAATTCTGGATGGATAGAGTAGATAATTAAGTATTTTTCTATCTGTGAAAGTATAATAATTGCAGGGAAACCACGTGGGGTAGAGGTGAAAGGAAATTTATGGTGCCTTAAGTGGTTGTGTAATTAAATATTATGCAGAGTAGTATTTGATTTTTGTATTATGGAATTTAATGAGTTCTAGGAAATATAGTCTTTAGAGATAGATATATTTCTGTGTATAGAGATGTAATATATAAATGTACTGAGGAATTTTAAACACGGGTGTGCATTAAATGTTATGTATTCTATTTGTGTTTGGGGAAACGATGATAAGGTCATGAGACCGCTTACAGAGTTAAAGTAGGCCTAAGTACGGGAGGTTTCCCTACCTGTTTTTAATGTTTTAAGGCCTGAGCAAGCTGTGTATAATTAGTATTGATCAGTGAGTCGGGTTTACTAGACAGGCAGGGGGTTGTCGGGAATAGCTGACCCAGGGTCAGGAAATATTTCTGTATCGTCGTGCACAAGTCTTCGTTCGGGTGTTTACATGTTTGTGCTAGATTTGAGTGTGACTGACGCATCCACTGTTTACATTTTATATGTAAGTTTATTATATGAAAGTATTTTGGTATTGTAGTACAGAGTGGCATGTCTTTTGTGTCCACAGCAGTGGTCACGGCCCGAAGAGCGGGGGTTGCCAATAAATCTTGTTCCTGACAGCTGGCAAAGGTAGCCAGTCTTCTCAAGAGAGAAAAGTCGAGGAAACGCCAGAGGCGTAAGAGCTTGTACCGTGGAGGGGTATCGGCTCTGAGTATTGGGGCCCCAGAGAGGGAGCGAGGAAGAGCAGGTCGAGACAGCGACGCAGTCTTCAGTGAAAAGGGTTTTCTTAAAACCCGGAGCTCTAAGCTCATACACACCCATCGAACCCAAGCAAGCGGGTTGGTGTGTCTTTTTTTTTAAGCCTCGGTCACAATAATACCGAAGTGCCTAAACCCAAATGAGGGGTAACATAGCAAGGGAGAATCAGCTTTCTTTTCGCCAAATAGAGAAGCCTCTACAGTCTACGGCAAGTGCCTAGTCATCAGAAGTACGAGTCAGAACCAGGAAGAAAGGGATATCATTTCCCGGTTGCTGAAATGAAACGAGAGCAGCAAGGCAGGAGAAGTGGAGAGAGAGATGGTGAAAAATAGATCAGGGACCTGCAGAGTCTCATATTATTCTTAGAGGGTAGCCTCTGAGCCTTAGAGTTAGAAAAAGTCTATTAATTAGCAGTGCAGAGTGTGACTTAGTGGCGTATATCGCTGACAGAATTAGCTGCTGTGCAGATAGTCTTCGGCAGTACCAGCAGAACCTTGACATTAGAAATAGTAAATTATAGAGCGTGGCTATAGTTGACGCCCCACCAAATTAGACTGTAGTTAAGATCACTTATCATTTTTTTAAATTTTGTCCCCAGCAGGGTGTATGAAGGAGTGAAAGTGGTTGGAGTTTTAATTTGGTGTGCTTATAATCAAATTGATTTTCTTTGTTTTCCAGGTCGGTGCAACCTTCCACGATATATGATTTTCTTTGTTTGTTACTATGTTATGAAAATTCTGTTGATTTGTATAATAAACTTATTTAATGTTCACTGGATCAGCTTCTTCACTGTATAGTCCTTAACTGTTGTCTGTACAGTGGTGTCTGTAGTGTTAGTTTAACCTTATCTCCTTTAGTTTGTTAAAGGTAGCCAGAGGTGGTGAGTTTATAGCCTTTCTTGAAGTCACGATTTGGCGAGGAAGATTTAATTTCGGTTATCATCCTCGAGCCAATAGACTCACCTTCCTACATTCACTGTCATTTCTCAAAAATAAATCTATCATCTTAGTCTTTTCTCACACTAGGGCCTTGTCCTACCCTTGGGCATAACTCTAACTTAAATCCAACTCGTGACAGACACTGAGCCATTGTGTTACTCCAAGTCTATTATTTGTAGCATTTCCAGTGGTGTTAGTTAGCGGCGCATATCGCCTAACAAGTGGAAAGCGGTGTAGACGTTCGTTGAGGAAGAGTCAACAGGACTGAGACAGTAGAATCTTATTTTGTTAGAGAGTGGAGGCTAAAGTAGACAGCCCCCACAATAGTAGAGTTATTTTAATCACTAATCATTTTATTGTTCCTCAGCAGGGTGACAGAAAGAGTGAATGTGATTTGGGGTTTTTATTCTAGTGTCTATCAATGTACTTGTTACGTTGTTTTTCAGGCCGTGCAACAGTGCACGCTAATTTTTTTTAATTTGATGTATCTTCTTCTTCTTCCGTCCTTAGCCACCGACCGTCAAAGCAGTCAGTGGCCATTACGCCTAGTGGCGTCTTAGGGCAACAGCAGATAGGTTTTCTTTGCCATTGTTTCCCATCACGCCTATTGGCGTCTTTAGGGCAACGGCAAATCAATCCATCTGCTGCTGTTTCCGTAATCGAAGTGACTGGCAAACGGGAAATTATGATGAACTTTAATGATTTCTGTGTGTAAATAAATGTATCTAATATTTACTTACTGGATCAGCTCCTACACTCTATACTTACTCTATATTGTCTGTATAGTGGTGTCTGTGGTCGTTTTTATACACCTTATCTCCTTGTGTTTAAAGGTAGTCAGAGGAGGGTGAGATTATAGCCATTTTGAAGTCACGAAGCGGCAAGGGGAGAGGCAAATCCTGGTTCTATCCCTTGAGCCAATAGTCTCATCTGTCCACAGGCATGTCAATTTTCATCTAATTCTATCTTCTCAGACTTTCTCATACTAGGGTCTTGCTTTCATTCAGGCGAACTCTAATAAACTTTAAAACCACTTCGTGACAGTTATCAAACAAGCTGTATATTTAATTTTAAAAACTTTTGACATTGCTGATATGCATTCTCTTTTTTCAACACTAAATTTAACCGTAATAAACAAAAGTAATGCATTAATGTAGTAATAAATTAGAGTGTTATAAACAAGTAATTGATCATTCTCTGTTTGCTCGTCAGTGTCGTGTTCATACTGTACATAGGCTGTTTAAAATATCATACGTTGTCTTTAAATATTTAGATTAGTAAATAAATAAATAAAGGTAATTAACAGGTACTCGTTGGACATAAAGGAAGACACCAGACAACAGAAAAGAAAATATAAGTGATAGGCTTACCAGGAATCTGGTACCTTACCTGGGTCGACCCAGCCCCAACTGGGTACCAGAGCAACTTCTGGGAAGGTTAAGGCGGCCGGCGTGATGTTGACCACATCACCCCTAGTGTGCCGATGGTCAAGAAAATATGGACCTAACACCATATTCCCAATATGCCTCAATGGTCGTGTAACAGGATCCTTACCAGGAATCGAACCTAGGACCAACCAAACGGCGCCAAATTTATTTACTGTTCACAGGACTCAATGTTTCCTCCAGTATTTCTTTTAATATTTTGTAAATGAACTTCTTTCAATAAACAAAGAAAATAATTTATTTAAAAAAAAAAATAAAATAAATAGATATTCTGTCAAAAAGGTCAGTGTAATAAAATGTCTAAATTACTTTTATTTTATTCTTATACGTAATAGTACAATGGAAATATGTGAGCAGGCACTTTGAATATTTGACCTGCGACCTCTTAAACCTTTAAACTTTTTAAAAGGACAATCAGGGACCCAAAGACGCAGCAATAGAGAATGCAGTCAGCGACCCATAGCTTGACTGCTTGCGTCAGGGTCAGCGAACCAGAGCTGACCAAGACCCTACTCCACCTCCACGTGGTGGTCCGGGAAACAGGCTGCATCACTGCAGTCTGGCTGAGAGAGTAGGGATCGAAGAGGGAAGGCAAACTCGGTCCCAAAAAATGCCGTGCTGATGTCGGATGTGCCGGCCGAAAGGCGCAGATATCGCAGCTCCGCTGTAAACAGACACAACGCAACCAACGTCCTTTTCAGGACGAACGAGGAAGAAGAAGAACAAGAAGAAAAGGACAATCACGTGATTTGAGTTTGACATACACTTGTAGAAGAAGAAAACAAAAGTACGTTTAAACGGAAAACAAAACTTAAGAGGTGATAAGAATCCATCTTAATTCCCCATGGCGTCTATGGAAACAAAAGAATAACTTCTTAAAATCCTTCAGTCGTTCTCTGAACTGTTTCATTCCCAAATCTATTTACTTAAAAATTGGGCTGTACCTTAGGCTAAACATAATATCAGTTCGAACAACATCGTGAGTACGCCCTTTTTAATTGTCGTGTCAGCTCCTTGTAATGGACATTTTACTGGTTTCTTTGAAGAAAGACAGGAGTTGTACCGACTTTTAACGTGAAACAAAATTGGTGGGAAAAAACTCTAGGTATGCGTGAAATTGTGTGGCGTATCACAGTGTGTGCTATTTTCGTCATAGGTGGTAAGTATTTGCGAGTAACATTGTTCGTGAAATGTGTTCCATAGTCGTGCAATTTTGTTACGAGAACAATTAGCAGACCTTTCTTTATCTCTGGAAACGGTACGGTTTTGGTCATTCTTATAAAACTAGTGTAAAAGCCCGTCAAATAACGGGAATTAAATTCAAAAGCACCAAAACTTAACTGCAATTTTACTTATTCAAATACTTGTGGAAAAATAATGTTAGGTGTGAACATCCGATTGTCCATCAAAAGAGCACCTTGATTTTCTGTTGTTTTAATCAGCCGAATAGTTCATAACATCACTGGTACTTCAGATACTATTTGATCGGAACTATATGAGATCATTAGCTCACCCGGAAGTTTTGTTATGATTTCTCTATTCAGATCTAACGGCTCCTTATTCTTAGTGCACAAAATTACTCGTTGGGGGGAATAAACGTCCGTAGACATTAAATGGGTATTTATACACCTCTAAACACTTGTATACGAAGATACATATTTAAACAATTTCGCTGCAATTGTCTCTTCATTAGATACAGTCCACTTAGGTGGTGACAGTTAGAAAAGTTATCAACATTGTCTTCCATTTTTTTATTCCCGTATTAAAAACCAAAATATTTGTTTTACATCCGGTGTTAAACAAAGTCTGAACATGCACGCCGTTCACATGGCGCATGCACACCAACCGTTGCGCACTTTTCTTTGGTGAGTGTTACTATTTTTGGGAGCATTAAGAACGAAAAGAATGACAGAATGAGCAGGAAAACTATATATATATATATATACTTGTATATATGGATGATTAGCAAGAACTGCCTGTGTTTAACATGTTATCTTAAGTGTTCTGGTAACCTTGGGCTGCTGATAAATGGGGACGAAAATGCAATTCTACCACTTGAAAGTTAGCAAGAAGGTTTAAACAATAGATTTCTTAACTAGACAGCTTGTCAGGGCCGTAATGGAAACCAGACACGCAAGGTGAAAGCACAATGTATCCCTTGCGCACTGCGTGATATATAGAAGGGAGATTTGCCAAATTAAGTCAAGTAGTTCAATGAAGACAAGACAGCATACTATGAAATTAAAGCAACAGTTAAAAAGATATAGTTTCAAAGAAAAGTGTCAGAGATACCATCCAGAGGAAGATAAAACCGGAGCGTAATACTGCTTACTAAAAAAAAAAAATAGCTGATAATTTTCAGGCTGAGAACCGACCACTGCAGATTTAAATACGAACTTCCCTTTCTGCGTTCAGGTCATTGATCATGATAGATCTGCAGGCTTGTCGCCAGGACGAAGTCCACAGTTTTTCCAGGTTCATGTGGTTGCCCCCATAGCTTCTGTCTGAGCTCTGTACCCTCTGGTCAGGTATATCATCGTAGGTCATTATAGTCTGGTCAATCTTGAAGAATGTATTCGGGGATCTGGATTTCATTCCCATCTGGACATTCAACTTTGTGAGATGTCCTGATGACATTCAACTTTGTGAGATGTCCTGATGACATTCAACTTTGTGAGATGTCCTGATGACATTCAACTTTGTGAGATGTCCTGATGACATTCAACTTTGTGAGATGTACTGATGACATTCAACTTTGTGAGATGTCCTGATGACATTCAACTTTGTGAGATGTCCTGATGACATTCAACTTTGTGAGATGTCCTGATGACATTCAACTTTGTGAGATGTCCTGATGACATTCAACTTTGTGAGATGTCCTGATGACATTCAACTTTGTGAGATGTCCTGATGACATTCAACTTTGTGAGATGCCCTGATGACATTCAACTTTGTGAGATGTCCTGATGACATTCAACTTTGTGAGATGTCCTGATGCGATAGAGGTGGACTAGTAATTTGTAGTGACCAGTTCTCAGACGGTGTTCTGGTGCATATGAAGCTGGTGGAGTGGGTCTGGTCTGTTGTTCACATCCTTTTTTCTTCAGTTGGGAGCTGTGCTGGTTGTGGACGATGGTTTTTGGAATTGGACAGTGAGCGAATGAACGAATTGCTCGATTCTACCGCCTGCTCCAGACAAAGCATCAGCACATCTTTCTCTGTGATGCCACAGTGAGAGGATAGCCTTTGGATGGCAACGGCTTACGACCATTGGATCAGCTCTAACGGCTATAATTCAGCAACATTCGACGAACCTGTGTGTCTGATGGGGACAGCTGCAAACAGTAGAACATGACCTGAAAGAATGCCTTCACCACGAAAGAAGCACGTGACCTTTACCAATTCCATTGAGGAAAAAACTATATGGCACTGAGGGAAGCTTGAGACAGACCGCCCATTTTTGTGAAAAAAGATCTTATGCCTTACGCGAGTCTACGGCGACGAAGACTTCTCGAAATCAGACTATCATAATACGTTGTTAGATTTGGTCAACTTTGGTATATTTCTTGAATATACCTGCGCAGAATAATTTATTAGTAAAATGCGAAAAATCTTAAAAATTAGAAATACGAAATGATGTATAGATAAGGGCTATACATTGGTGTTTCTCTTTAGATTTTTATTTTCTTCACAACGTGGTGTAAAATGTAACATAATCATGTAAAATGCGTTGCAGGGACTCACAAGAAAGAAAGAAAGACAGAAAGAGAGAATAAAAGAAAGTTAACAAGAATGAAGAAGATCGCCGAGTTAATGAAAACAAAAACAATAAATACAGATCTAAAATGTTTGCTAATGTCTTTCGTTCCTTCTTTTTTGGGAGGGGGGAGGGGGATTACCGCAAGATATAAGTGAAATCTCAAGGTTGTCTCAATGCATTTATTGCTACAGGGGAGCGAAGTGTTAGAGATTTAGCTATACTAGGTCTCAACTTTATAAAGCAGGGTGAACCCCTTCAACGTGCAGCACAAAGGTAAAGTTGTTAAAACCAACCCTTAAGCAGCCGTTATCATAGGATAAGTTTTTCTTCCCCTGCCTTGCCTTTTAACAACTGGATGTTTAAACAGTGCTGTACAACTCTTACTTCGTTCACGGGTAATTGCTGCAGAAGTCACTTCAGTGTCACTGAGGCGGGAAATTGTGACGCCACAATTCCCGGTTTGCGAAGAGCTGATAGCGTAGACAAGGAGGGATGGTCTTTCACCTGGCTGCTGCATTTCTGTTCGTCTTTGACCTGGAGGAGAAAATGGGGAATAAATTTAAGGTTTGAAAAAGTATGCAGCTGCGGTTAAAAATCTGGGAAATCCGACTGAAACGAGTTTAAATCTTTTGAACATCTCCTGTGCCTTCACATTGAAACGATTATCAGCGCTGAACGTTGTCTGTAACCACACTGAAACGAATGTCATCTTATACCACAATGAAGCGAATGTCAACTTATAACGTCTTCTATACCTTCACACTGAAACGAATGTCAAATAACATCTTATATACCTTCACACTGAAATGAATACCAGTATAGAGCGTCTTCTATAACATCACATTGAAACGAATATCTGCTTGTAACATCTTCTATAACTTCACACTGAAACGAATATCAGCTTATAACATCTTCTATAACTTCACACTGAAACGAATATCAGCTTATAACATTTTCTATAACTTCACACTGAAACGAATATCAGCTTATAACACCTTCTATAACTTCACACTGAAACGAATATCAGCTTATAACATCTTCTATATCTTAACGCTGAAACGAATGTCTGCTTAGAACGTCTCCTATACCTTCACACTGTCCTCTTTTCAACGCATGTTTCTCATTTCTTTGCAGATGCCACGCAGTCTCTCACAGAAGACGAAAAGAAACAAAAACACGGAGGTAAGAAAAGAAATACAGACATAATACTTGAACATTACAATAGTTCCCCTTGGATAGTTCACCTTGGATAGTTCACCTTGGATAGTTCCCTGTGGATAATTCCCCTTGGATAGTTCCCTGTGGATAGTTCACCTTGGATAGTTCCCGGGGGGGGGGGGGGGGGGGGGCGGAAAAGACCAAAGGAAGAAACTACTGCACCCTCATGCATGTCGTACAAGGTGACTGTTAAGAGGCTGGCAACGTCATAATGTTAAAACAGATCGTCACAGAAACCACCACTGCAAGAAAATGTGAATGCTTGGTGTAGGCTTCCTGTAAGGGGACTAGCTGAAGTGGTGGCTCCATGCTTCGTGGGGAGCGCAAAGGAACGTGGTGATGATATTGGTTAGGATGAAACATCTTGTCTGTATTCAGGATGCCGCCCCCTTCTTCTCCCCTCCTACTTTCAATCTCCTCTTCATTATTAAAATTATTATTCACTGTGTACTAATTTATACATCACTGATTCTCAACATGAACCATATGACCCCCTAGGCAGCCATGCCATATTTCTAGGTGGCCACAGTAAGATGGTAAAGTTCCTTTGTTCCGGCTAACAGCGACTATCGGGGGAGGCGGTACAGAGGTAAATGAGGCTCAGAAGGGGGGTCGTGAGAAAAAAAGGTTGAGAATCCCTGCTATACATCAACACCATCACAGGTAATCTCCCAGTTGAGAATAGGTCTTTAACAAACACATGCTAAGCTTTGCCGCCCTGTGCCATCTGTGACTTCTGTATTCCTTGTTTGCCTGTTACCAGTTCTCTTCATTGTTTTTGTGTGTCTCCCTCTTTTTCTTTTTCCCTGGTGATTGCAGAATAGGGATTGCCTTTTAAATGATATCAACTAGTTTTCTTGTTGTGTGTGGCATTCAGCGACGTCTCCTCGCTTCTTGTTTCACTAGTGCTTGTTTGGTCCTTGCCGTCAAGTTCTACATTAGTGGTCTTGTCAAACTATTTCAATCCTTCTATTCTATGTAAACATCCATTTATGGATTTATGGGATCGGCGTGGCTAAGAGGTATGGCATCCGCCACGAATTCTAGAGGTACCAGGTTCGATTCCAAGTAGAGGGAATATAATTTAAGGAAATTTATTTTCTTTCAGAACGAGTGGTGCTAATGATGTCATATTCCCCCCCCCTTTTTCCCTCCTGGGTGTTGAGACCAGATGCTTAGCAAAAAATAGCATTTTCCCGCGTGCAAGTTGCGCACGTTAAAAGTCCCACGGCATTTGGAAATCGTAAAGAGTAGGCCATAAGGCTGCTACCCTGGACAAAATTTAAAAAATTAGAAACCTACCCAACACAAAAATAGTTATAGAATGCGTGGTTCCTATAAACACACGTTGGGATTCTCGCCGGTGCTACGGAGTTCGGAGATCCTCCTTGTGTGATCTAAGGGAGGAGATCAGAGCACTGATGACGTTGTCCGTGTGCAGTGAACATAGTCCATGAAACCAAAACCAAACCCAAACCATGTATGGACTTCCGCATCTTTATAGTTTTTTTGTGTTTGTTGTTCTCTGTGTCCCAGAGCCATTCAATACAGCAAACTTAACAACTGAGTTGACGATTCTGATTTTTATGTTAGGCTGTTCTAATGCAGTGAAAGGTCATCTACCCTTTTTTATGCTTATCTTCCTATCATTATGTGGTTCCTCCAACTATACCGCTGCCACTATATCAGAGGTTTTCAAACTTTTTTGGTCCGCGGCTCCCTTGACCTGGGCATAAATCACCGTGGCTCCTCTCTATACTACGAAGATCTATATTTATTGATGGACCTTGGCTCATAATATCGAGCCCAACACTTTTCCCTAGCCACCGCGACGCCCTTAGCCGAGGGCCGCGACGCACAGTTTGAAAACCTCTGCACTATATGAATGATTCCAGATCTTGTAGGAATGTAGCCCCCAGTGCAATCTAGTTATTGTTAATTGCATTTATTCTTGTAATCTTTGTATTTTCTTTTGTGCAGTTTTGTTCTACTGTGCTCTTAATTTTCTGTTCTCATTGCCTAAGTGTTTACTGTATGTTCTTGTCACAGCCTGCACGTATTCATCATATGTGTCTTTATGAACTTATTCATATAATTATGTAGTTGCATATAATTTTTATTTTGTTTATTTATTTTTTTTGTTTTGTTATAATCACCATTATTATCAACATCTTCGATTTTTAATTAGTATTTTTGCTGTTCATTAACCAGGCGGTCATCTTCTTTCTGTTTACCTTTCTTTCATTCTTTCCTTCCTGACTTCCTTCCTGTCTGTCTGCCTGACAGTCTGTCTGTTGTCTGTCTTTCGATTTCTTTCTTTCTGTCTTACTTTCTTTCGTTCTTTCTTTATTCGTGTGAGTCCATAAAACGCCTTTTACATGTTTGTGTTGTATTTCACTACCCGTTGGGAATGAAATAAGAATCTAAAATCAAACACAATGAAAGGTAAAAGTATAGCCTTTGTGATGACGGAATAACAAAACAGTAAAACGTGTCGACAAATATGCCATCATCGGGGAACACGGCCAGACAAGGGAGGCAAAAGACAACATATAGCATACTAAGAAATGGTGCGAACACGTAGCAGAACAAGTAACTAAAGTCGACCCAGAACATGAAAAGAACAGAATGTGTTGATTTTTGGGGGGAGTAGAAGTAATGAATGTGACACTTTGTAAGGTTTCACCGTGTGAATGATTGTATCAGAAGTACAATCACGAACTAATTTATGCACCCTTGATTGCACCAGAAGTACAATCACGTACTAAAATGTGCACCCTCGGGGAGGCAGCCTGGGCTTTTAATATGGGTCTCACGCTTTTAGGGGCCTCGCGCACAATATACGTGTGTCGCTATAACAGGAATTTATTTAAAAGGGGCATCGCAAGTTCATGCTTGCCTAGGGCCTCTCACAACAGGAATCGCCACAACCCTCGGGACAAAATTAGCAGTAAAACCACGAGATTTACTCTGAGTGCATCGGTTTACGGGTTTCACGCAGGGCATGTGTTAACATGTTACCGAATGTGAGATGTAACCCGTTTACAAAACGGACGTAGTACAAAATAAAAGCAAATTAATGCGCCACAGTCAGTTGTTGGAGTTCCTATTCTTGTATTAAGAAAAACAAAATTCAGAAACTTTATCCCGGGCCAGAGGAAAATATGCACTAGTCGACACGTATACTTTAGGACCAACCTTTTTTCCTAACTAAGTCACGTCGGATCCGAGAATCTGCAGCTCTGTATTGTGTCACAATTCGATTCCCGCTCATATCCAGCATATTCAAGATGGAGTACTGCAGTCGTTATTTCTGTCGATCTTCGGTGTCTTCAGAAAATTTTACGATCTGGGAATGTTGACATTAACCCGAGCCACAGTCGAGGGTCTTCCCCGACATGTGCCAAAATTATTTAGTCGCTAGTCAACAAATGCACAAACATAGTACAAGAAAAATGTCCTCTGGTCTCTTTGCGGCGTCTGCTGTTGTTTTAAAAGTTCCAGTAAATGAGACAGTGATGTTAGGAATGTTTCACCTAAAGCTAGACCATACGACTCCCACACTGAAGCATACCATTTAATCTTCCCCTGTTGTTACATTCTTATTCTCACAATCCCACACTTTTTCCCCCCGCTGGCATAGAACGATTTTCCAGATCTTTCCACAGTTGTGGCTTTTGTTTTTAGAATGGAAAACAAAGACGGCTCATTATGTTTGTCTATGACATGTGCATACGACCTTCCTGTTTGGGCATGAGACGTATTGCTTATGTATGTTTTTCTGTTGAAACGCCTCAGTTGTCACCCTTTTGTGTCAAGCCTGGCATTTGCAACGTGAAACCTTGAACTAGCATGTGTGTACAATGGCATGTGTTGACAGATATACAGGATCCGTTGTCATTAGCCACCAATGCAGACCCGTAGTGCGATATATCCTGGGAGAAGACCACCCACGTAATAGACGTTTACTGCAGAGATTTGTCATTGGAAATATAAATGTCCAAGTAGGACAAATGTGGAGTATAGCAGTTTTGAATTTTGAAAACACGGCCGTGTCCAGATTTTAAAAATACACTGGGTACGATGCAATTTTTTTGTTATTGATATTGTTAATCAGAATCGACCTCACTGCACTCCAGGCAAACCCATAGGTGCTCAGTCTCCCTCAGCAAATGTCGAAGAGTATGAATGCTAATTGTACCTGTAGCACGCTTGTTGTTCTCTCCTCTTTCTCCCCTACCTCTCCTTTTGCATCTGTATTTCCTCATTTCATTTTCTGCAGGTATCCGACGACAGAGCACGATCTCCGTTAGCTCCCGCGATGATTCTGGATAGTAATTCTTTTGTGTGAAAGTTCAGTTATGTGTGTGTAGACAAATAAATGTTGAATATACAGAGCAGCGTTTAAAAACAAATAAAGTGTAGTTATATCTGTCCCGTGTAAACCCCTGGAGGTAGAGTCTGTGATGCGACAAACAAAGAATATGCCTACTGTTCCCTCAGACATGTCGTACCTGGCGAGTAATTATGAAGCTGGCAACTTGCATTATATAAAACTAATTACTTCAGAAAACAGCTGCAAGAGCCTGTGAATGCTTAGTGTACGTTGTACGTTTCTTGCAGAGAAGGTTGCAGTTGTGGGTCCATGTTCCATGTGGAGCGAAGAGAAAAATTATGGTGATAGCTGTACTATGTAGACAAATAGCAGTAGCTGGTGTGGGTATACAGTCCTGGTCATGCTTGGGGATGTGATAATGAGAGAGCTATCAGACTAGCATCAAGAGCACCCATAGTGGGGACACTGGATATGGATAAGGGAGATATATTGAGAACAATTTATGATCCCCTGTTAGAGAATGACACTGCAATAGATGAATCATCAAGGTTAAGACTGTTGAAATTTGGCATCAAACGTAAGGCTAGTAGAGATGGACGTATGCGAGGATGCATCCGTCGTGTTTACAACCAGCGAGCTACAGGAACAGTTAGCATTCACACTCTTCGACATATACTAATGGAGATTGAGCACCTATGGGTTTGCCCGGAGTGCAATGATGTCAATTCTGTATAACAATAACATTAACAATAACAGTAGCTGAATACAGAGGTTAGCAATGTTTTTTAAAGTAAAAATGTGTAAAGTTCCAGCGGTCCCTGAAGATAGAAATAAAGAAAGATTATAACTACTACATCCACAGGCATGTCGTACACGGTGACTAATCTTGAGGTTGTGCTTTGAGTTAGGTAAGGAACAGGCAGCGAGGAAAGGAAATGGCCACCCCAGTTCTCGATGCTGGACCTAGTATGAAATCTCTAACACTTCACGCCCCTGCAGCAGTAACTGCTATGAGGCTGCCTTTGCCTTTATACGTATAAGTATGGTATATGTGTGAATACATGAATAACGTGGCTTTCGTACGTTACATTTTTAATCGTTCATTCATACAATAATACACAAGGGATCCTGTTACACGCCCATTGAAGCATATTGGGAATATGGTGTTAGGCCCATATTTTCTTGACCATCGGCACACTAGGAGTGATGTGATCAGCATCACGCCGGCCGCCTTAACCTTCTCAGGGTTGGGGCTGGGCCGAACCAGGAACCGTTTGCGGCCTAAAAAAAAATCCCACCTCATCTGGGGATCGAACCATAGACCACTGAGCTAGGAAGCCAGTGCACTAACCACTATGCTACCGTGGCTCCCTAATAATACACAATACAAACTCAAAAAGTATTTGAAAATAAGATTATATGATCCCCTTGCATGTATCAAACGTGGATCTGCCTTGGCTTAAGTCTCGTAAAAGTCGGAGTCGGGACTTTAAAAGTCGGAGTCGGGACCTTTTGTTTTACCGACTCCGACTCTACTAAAAAAAAAACGACTGACTCCACGACTCCGACTACCTGCTGAAAACAAACATGATTTTATTAGTGTAGGTCTCTAGAGAGCTCAGCGTTTCTAAAGTAGATCTCCATAGCCACTAGGTTGTTTGATGGAGCTGTAGTCCTGATCTGTCGCTGTCACACCAGAGACCCTCGGGAACTACGCACAGCAAGAGTTATTTATGGTTAAAGGTCAAGGCAGTCTCATACAAGATACAGCCGTAGGGGAGTGAAGTGTTACAGACTTCACTATACTTTGTCCAGCTTCGAGAGGTCAGGTGTGACTAGTTCCCCGTTCTCGCTGCCTTTTTCTTCCCTAACTCAAAAGAAAACTAAATCAGGTATCGATACCACCAGACCTAAAGGTTTTTTTTTTTATATTTGGACACGCGCCTTAATATAACCGACTATTTTGAATGTGACGCGCCTCGCCAAAACGAGGCAAAATTTTATTAAAAAAAAAAAAAAAACTCAGGTGCTCATTTACAGCTGAATCGTGAATCGAATCCGGAACAATTGCCGCAAGAGACCATTGCTCTAACCACTCTGTCAGTCGGGCGCACTATTTAAGGTTACTACATGGCATTGGACGAAAGGCGAGAGCACAAGCGCCGCTGAATCACTAATAATAACAACAAGGTTACAGAATAAAAACAGATTTACTTAAAAACATTACCAAGTTCCAGAAACACGCGTTCAGCGATGTCGCGAAATTGGTTTCAAGTCATTGCAAATGAGTTCAGTTAGATTTATAAACCCGTCTACGATCGAACGACCGCTTTCAAAATGGCGGCGTATCAGCGAAATGTGTATCGGACAGAGGAAATCGCCAACGATAATAAAAACAGAAGGGAATCCGTATGAAAAGGATTTTACATTTCAGTACAGGGAAGGATGGTGTATAACTGCATATAAGATGGAACGGTAGGAAGTTCTCATTTACGGAGATATATGCGTATTTCGGCTGCCCACAGTTACACTAAAAGCATGTAAACCCACTTCTGTTCTAAATATTAAAATCAACAAATAACAGTTTGGGAATTTACATGGATAGGAAGATAGAGTTTTATCAGCAGTATAAAACTAGATAAGATGGAACAATATGGATATTATATATGCTGAGAATGAGAAAGGCAAAATTTCAGTCGACGAACAGATCGGCTGAAATCACGGTTCGGGAAGGATTTTTTCAGGTCTAGTCTTAGGCTGTGACGTATCTGCTCTCCGATACGTTCGCGCTATCATATATAAAGCGTTTCGGTAAAACTCTGTGAGAAGTAGCAAGAGCATATGATGAGTGTTGGAGGGAGGGTGCACTACACAAAATCAGGAAATTAGGTATAGTAGGCAGAACCTACAATTATCTAGAAAACTTCCTGCAGGATAGATACTTCACGGTACAAATAAACAATGATAGATCTGAGTTGTATGAGCAACAGAATGGAATTCCCCAGGGATCAGTAATATCACCATCTATCTTTACGATTATGGTCAACGACCTAGGCGACGAGTTTAAAGACTTAAAAAACAACTTATCCCAATTTGCAGATGACGCTGCGATATGGAGAACGGGAAGAAATCTCCCATTCCTCTATAAAACAGTACAAAGGCAAATGGATAAAGTATCTGACTGGATGAACAAGTGGGGATTTAATCTAAACGTTAAAAAAACCATAGGAATGATTTTCAGTAGAGGGCGTGTAATTAAAAACAATATAATTGACATAAGCATTAATGAGCAAAAAGTATGCACAGCAAAATCAACTAGATTTCTTGGTATGGTATTAGACCAGCAACTAAACTGGAACAAACACATAGACCTATTAGTGCAAAGCAGTAGGGGACTTATTAACATGCTAAGATATATGAAAGGAAGTGGTTGGGGCGCCTGCAATAAGACCATGTTAACCTTCTATTAATCATTTATTAGGGGCAAACTTGACTATGCCAGTGTTTTCTATGCATCAGCCGCCCCAATCTATAAGAAAAAACTAGACACAGTCCAAAACCAGGCACTGTCAATAATAGCAGGTGCCTCAAAGGGAACATCAGCAGAGGCACTAGAAGTAGCGCTAGGCATTATACCCCTGGAGCTAAGGAGAAAAGAACTGAGATTCAGCTACTGGGCAAGAGTGGCAAAAGATCCAACTCACCCAGCACATAAAACCTTTGATAGGGGTAACCAGTACATAGGCCACATTCCACTAAACCATAATAGATACCCGTCAGGGTGGAAAACAATGGATGAAGTGGATCAATACCCAGACCTATTTAATGCGATAAACAGTAGTGCTCTGTATAAAGCAAAGATCCCACCATGGGAATTAAAAGTGCCAGAAACTGACTCCCACTTAACAAAGATCATAAATAAATCTAACGACATAATCTCAGCAAAAAGTAAAACACTAGAGTACATAGAACGGTATATAAATAATAGCCTAACTATATATACAGATGGGTCAAAAGATGAAGAAGGACAATTAGGAGCAGGAATAGCAATACCAAAATTAAAAATTTATAAAAGATACAAAGTAACAGGTAATACATCCATCTTTACAGCAGAATTAGTGGCAATCCTAAAAGCTTTAGAAATAGCTGCAGAAAATCCACCCAAAAAAGTAACCATTCTCACAGATTCCCTATCATCAGTATTAGCTATCAGAAACAGAAATGAATGTAGCAGGCCAGATATTATAGAGGAAATACTACAGGTTAATACATATCTACAAACTATAGGATGCAGTGCAACACTAACATGGATACCATCACATGTGGGGATAGCAGGAAATGAGCTTGCAGACAAAGAAGCCAAAGGGGGGAGAGCTAGCCATAACAAAATTGAAGTAGGCTTAGGGAAGTTTGAAATTAAGAGCTTAATTGCTCAAGCAATAACTAAAGAGTGGATAACAGCATGGGACCAAAGTAAAAAAGCAAGACACTCATATAAAATCCTTAAAAAACCAAGCAAAAAATGTCAAATAAAAGATGAACTAAAAATACCAATTAATAAAAAATTGCTGAGGCTCAAGCTTGGAACTGGATATTTCATGATTGAGGAACCCACATGTGAAGAGTGTCAAGAACCAAACACAATTAGACACTTTCTGGTGGACTGCAAGAAATATGACCAACAGAGGCAAAACATTAAGACATACTGTAGTAACCACAATGTAGAAATGAGGATAGAAAATCTCATAGGCACAGGGACCCCTTCAGAAATGCAAAAGTTAATAAAACACTATATTACGAAAACTAAAGCTAACATATAAAAAACAAATAAGGATTTGAGTCGTAGTCCAAACTCGTGAAAGACTCGCCCCAGATACATACAGACTAACCAAAGAAACCATCCAGTGAAAATTAAAAACATACTAACTTAGAAAATAGCATATTTTGGAATTTCTTTTAAAAACCATGTTGAACTATAACCACAAAAGGAAAAATACCGATTAGAGATAATATAGTATAAAATAAATACAAACAAAAACATATTACAATAAAGGAAACACGTCCTGATATAACCAACAACTCCATGTACATGGTAGATGGTTGAAAGGGGCGTGCTACAAAGAAAAGTAGCAAACACATTAATATAAAAAAAAAAAAAACTCTGAGAAGACCCAACGCAAGAGGTTGAGACAAGACTGAGGGCAGATAACGCCACGACTCTAAATCCATCTGAAGTGTGAGCGGATCGCCAGAAAATTTCAGTCTAAGTGTCTGGAGTCTGAGGGTAAGCGAATTTACGATAGCTATCCTGTATAATAATTTCTTTTATTTTGTATTACAGGTTCATTTAGAATTCACAAAATATGCCTGTATAATATTCATTGATATAACGTATTATTATTTTAATATGATTTATTCATGTGCTTAGTGGAAGATGGTTGCTTGTACAAAAACGTATCAAAACTAGCCCCACAGCCAAATAGAAAATATTTATTATATTTAATGCTGTATCTCGTCGATATTAAATGCATTATCGCTTACGAAGATAAAGGCAGTCCCATGACCAGAGATTGTCTTAGGGAAATAAATTGTTAGAAGCTTCAGCATGGAAGATACCGCTTTTACGAGGTTAGGTGACTAGTCCCCTTCCTCGCTGCCTTTGCCTTCCCTAGTTCGAGCGCACAACTTTGTACCCATTTACAGCTGGTAAACTGGAGTGTTCTACAGCCAGTTTCAGTAGAAAGCAACCTGATCACGTGGTCACTCACTCTATTTATTTTATGTATTAATTTTGGGTAGTTGCTAAGATAGCATCAGATTTGAATTTGTACTTGATATGATTTGGAAGGATCAAGTTATAGAATATGAAGGGATGTATAGGAGCGGATTAAACCAGATGATGTTTATTACTGATATGTTAATATTAATTCTGTATCATTGAAATGATGTTACTTGCTATGACTGTATAACTCTGACACCTGATGACTGACTTGTCTGACTTATGTGCTAGTCAGTTATACTTAATTGAAATGTTAATATTAATGCTATATCACTGAAATGATGTCCTTACTTACTATGATTGTATAACGGTGACATCTGATGACTGACTGGTCTGACATCTGTGCTAGTCAGCTACAAGTCTAGCCAGATACTAGCCAAGGCTGATATGTTGCAGGTTCCATGAAATAACTCAAACCAGACTGTCCAGTATCAGAAGCCGGTGTAGTTCATCCGAGGCAATCCCACAAAAGTGCAGGACCCCAAAGAGTGAACTTCAACTGGTCATTGGCATCCCTACTGTTGGGCCTACCAAGTCTGATATCAGCAAAGGACAGTTTCAGCAGTATCAAGTTGGAAAGATAAGTGTCCTGTTTGACACTGACCACCTATACATGTGAAACAGCCAATAGTTGAAAACAATAAGTAACCATACATAAACTCAGTCAACTGATGACAGTTATCCTTAAATTCAAAGGACTAATAACAGTGATTTCAGTAACTTTATTATTTAAGATCTTGAAGTCTAAACAGACAATAATAGTAATTGTGTGAATATTTTTATATATATATATGTGTATACTCTTTTTCCAACTAGTAGAAATAGAATAATAGTGCAATTATTAAACTATTTTAACTGTACCTGAGGATTTATTCACTTCTTCCATTTTGTGGGTTCAGTGAATGTACATTTTACTTATCCCCTAGCATATAAGTAATCATAAGATAGTCACAGGGAGGAGACACCTTAAATCCTGGTACTACTTCTTACCAACTGGGCCAGGGTTTTCACAGTCTGACTATTTTTATGATAACAATACACCAGTGCTTATTTCTAAGACTGGGGTATTACTTGTAAGACCAGAACTCTTTACTGGCATACTCTTACATAATAAATAAATTTAAATAACCTCCCGCTACAAGCGAGGACAAGAAACTAGTCAGTTTTGGAGATCGCTAGTGTCCCACTGCGAAGACAGTCTCTGGAACTGAAAGCAAGCCAGATGTGTCTTCATTTTATTAGGCTGAACTTTCAGCCGCCAGGGGATAGATTAATGTCTTCCTCATCCATCTTTGTCTCTATCACTCTCTATGTCTGTCTGTGCGACAGCTACACAAACTCGTCTGTAACAGTTCCATTAGATAAAAGTGAAAAACGGAGAAAAAATGTTTGGAAATTGGAACTGTAGAATGGAGAAGAATTTGAAAGAAATTAGACGGAGGGTAAAGATCAGACAGAATGCTACAGAGATCAGTAGAGATGATTTGGAAAAGAAGAAAAAAAAGTGGAGTGACAGATAAAGGAGTCATACACATAAAAATGCAATATGGAAATAAATGGATCAACGATTCTTCCCGCCCCGCCCCCAATTTTTTTTCCAGTCTTACAGCACAGAGGTGGTGAGGTGTGAGAAAAACTTTTAACAACACTTTGGAAATGGAATACATGCTGGTTCTCATGACTTATACTACCTTGCGAATGGGAAAAAGGTTTTTTTTTTTTGTTTTGTTTTTTTTAAATTACAAAAACCACTCGAGTTTCTGAACCGGTACAGAAGTAATGGGTATTTTGAATCTTTCGGTTGTATTATATTGTGTCTGTGTCATTTATTAATTAACTGCTTTTCTTTAAGACCACCTGAGAGTTCTTTATTTGTCGCATTTCAAATCTCTAACGCTCAAAACAACTTTGTTTCACTCATCGTAGAGAGTTGAAACTTTAACTTTGCAGACAGCTCCCTTTCCTTGTACATCTTTCATGTTTTGGCGTCATTGACCCAGTCAATGTTAAAACAATGGGAAATAATGGGGATAGAACTCCAAGTAAGGATCGCCCGGTTACAATTAATCAGGAATTCGTCATATCGTTTAAAAATTTATATTTTATGTAAAGGATGTGGCGAATTATTAATTAATGATGACTGACCGTCCGCTTTTATTCTTTGCAATAGAATGTGTGCAACATTTATTTTGTTATTATTATTTTTAGTAACGGTAATAAACGCAGTCTCTGTAACGAGTATTCCCCTCTTTACTTGAGTGTTAACTACTAAGAGTTTTGTTTTTCTTCATAAAAGTAGTACTTCATTTAATTATAAGTTGTACGTAAACGCTCCAGTATTGTGTTTTTAAAACTTATTTGCCGTTATATGTATTTATCTTTATCACATCCTAGTATATTTGGTTGTGACGTTTTTAACAACAGGTTGGATCATGCAATTAATAACATAGAATTCCAATATAATTCTGTTTAAGCGCATATGTTAAGACCTCGTTAATTGTTTTAACAGTATACTTGCTCGTCGAGAACAAAACAATGAGCAGCTCGGGCGTTGGCGTAGCTGGCGAGTCCTTTTTAGGGCTTTAAGCTAGCGGATAGATAATGTTGGTCCTTTTCAGGACTTAGTATCTATCAACGCTGATCGGGTTAGCAGTCAACAGAGTTGAGTGTTTTTGGATGGTAAATGCGCTCTGATATAACCACATAGGTTGAAAGGAAACAACGAAAATTTAATACAAAAACAAAGAATATGAGATAACGACACATCAGAAAAATAAAACAGTGCTGGGAAACAAAGTAATTAATGTTCTTTAGAAATTGAAGAAGAATTTGTGTTTTACCGATGAAGAAATAGAAAAGAGTAGGAATGGAACGCGATTAAGTACCCGTCGACCGTTCATTGTCGTTCTTCCCAAGGGAGAGTTTCAGTTCTAAAGCCAGACGGGTCCCTGGTCGAAGATCTTTAAGGCGGGCTGATTAAAAGATTACAGTGCTGTGTCCGAGAGAACCACTATGCTTAATTTTGTTGTTCGTAGATTAATCTAAATTAAGGCCTAAGCCATTTAAAAAAGGGAAGAAATAACAGAAAATTAAGAGGATGAGAATTCGAGGGCGGTTTAGGAAACAAATGTCGTCCTATTATGTAACGGGTACCAAATATTGGCGATCGTCCGTGAAAAATGTGGACTGGAATTAATTCCAATGTTTTTCTATTAGTTCTCCTCCATTCGTTTTAAGGATAGTTCGAAGAAACGATTTAGGGAAACAGAAGCGAAGAAGCTGGGAAAATAATTGAATCTGCGTGGTATCCCGACTGAAGATCCCGGTAGAGTGTAGTAAGACAGGGGTCTGAACCCGCCCCGGAAATTGAGTGATATATCTTCGGTTTTTTTTGGTTCGTGTCAAGTCGGAGGGAATATTGCCTCGTTCTGTCTTGTCGTGAGTCAGTGCCGCGTGCGAGAAACGATACACAGCTACAATAAAGCGGGGGAATTTGAATGAGATATGTGCTCATGAAATAAGGAGTAATGTCGCGACACTTTTTTGTGTTTGGGACTGGACGCTAAGCGCGGTTCAGCCATGTTAATGTGATATAAAGTCTTTGTTAAGCTCCTTGTTTCTTTAGCCTGTCTTTTTGGTTTAATTTCTTCCTTTGTATTTGTTTAAATTGATGTCTTTCTGTTTTTATGTCTGTGTGTGTCGGTCTAAGTATTTGCATATCTATCTATCTATCTATCTATCTATCTATCTATCTATCTATCTATCTATCTATCTATCTATCTATCTATCTATCTGTCTGTCTGTCTGTCTGTCTGTCTGTCTGTCTGTCTGTCTGTCTGTCTGTCTGTCTGTCTGTCTGTCTGTCTGTCTGTCTGTCTGTCTGCTTGGCTTGCCTTGCCTTGCCTTGCCTTGTCTTGTCTTGTCTTGTCTTGTTCTGTCTGTCTTTCTGTCCGTCCGTCCGTCCGTCCGTCCGTCCGTCCAGCCCGCCCGTCTGTCCGTCCGTCCGACGACCCGCCTGTCTGTCTGTCTGTCTGTAATTGTGTCTCAAATAATTGTCTAATTCAATGCTTCTTAAACTGGTGAATGGTTCACCCAAGGGTGAATGAAAATAGAGGGGTGAATGAAGGATGAATGAAACATGAAGGGTTAGTTAGTTGCTTATCCTTTACAGGTCACGTGGCAATCAACCCCAGCTTTTATTGGCTGTTTGTGATTTTTCTAGGCAATTTTTTTTCATTCAGTAGTTTGCCATTGCTTTCTGAACGGTACGGCGCTTATACCATTGTTAAAAATCCACACAAAGCGATCTGCTACCAAACCGCCTGCAGCAGGTTTCGAACCTGGTATATCTGGATTATAAAACTGCTTCATATCCATTAGGCCACAGACGCCGACATGAAGGGTGAATGACTTAATTTACTCAGATATTTATATATTTTGTCTATACTTAATAAAAACATTGTCATTAAAGTGGTTAGTTAGCTCTTATCGCTTTTTAATGGCAGTGGAGCTGGAAATTTGATATTTTCTTTTTCTTTCTCTCCAATTTCAAAGTAGCAGGAGATTGCCCAAATTTACTGCAATATAACCTTTTAGGGGAGACCAGACGAGCTAATGGGATCATAAATTTACATGTAGCGACTCTGGAGATTCGCCGAAGGCAACTGTTGAACTGTAATGTTACTTCGTGTTGCCACTTAAGCTACTTTTCTGCTATAGCACGTTTCACTAGCTTTGCCCAACTTCAAAATGCTATATCTCAGCGAATATATAACGCATATAATGAAATTTTGTGTGTAAATTTGAAATGGTATAGACCCTATGAATTAAATTTTTCATTAAAATGCGGCCATTGGTTTCAATGTTTGTTTCTTTGCGATATAATATAAAATCCTACTTGCCAGCACACATCACACACACACATATTGAAATGTCTACAGTAAATTATACGATCTCATTTGCACATTTTTGGTTTATCAAGAAATTGACATGATTTTTGCGTGAAATTGCGTGAAATTGCACTTCTTGAACATAAAACAGTTTATTTCCGGTTTTACGCACACATTGTCAATCAGTGGCGTGTCTACAAAAAGTATTGTGTGGCTAAGTAGGAAAAATGAGTCTGCGAGTACATGTTATGACATTACAGCAAATCACAAATAGGATTTTAAAGTATTTCTTCAATGAAGCTACTCGAGGAAAACTATATCATTCCATTTCAAACTCACAAAAGAGGACTATTCATGCCTTGGGGATAAGCAAACGATCATTGCACCGCTGGATAGCGACATCTGAAATGTGTAATTCCAGTGTTTTACACACGAAAAATAGGCCAAGAGTGGTGAATAATTTTGACAGAGAATTGATCCGCAGAGAAATTTGCAATATGTTTCACAATAATGAGGCAGTGACTTTAAGGAAATTGAAAATTTGATTAAGAAAGAATAATGACATTGAAATTTCCAAATCTACGCTATGGAGGACTATTAGGAGTTTGGGATTCACTTTTAGAAAATATGTTGGTGGTAGAAACCTTATTTGTGAGAAGCCTCATATAGTTGCAATGAGAAGCAAATATTTACGCGAGGTCAGAGAAATGAGAAGAGATTGTTATGATTTTGTGTATTTAGATGAAACTTGGATCAATGCGCACCACAGTAATGAACGAGAATAGCAATCATCTGATGGCACAACTAAGAGACTAGTACCAAGCAGCAAAGGACAGCGCCTAATAATTGCACATGCAGAAAGCAGCCATCATGGGTTTCTAAATAATACTGAACTCACATTTGTTTCAAAATCTACAGATAATAGGGATTATCATACAGAGATGAATGGCAAGATATTTCAAGATTGGATTGTGAATCATGTACTTCCTTCCTTGGATAGACCGTCGTGTTTGATAATGGACAATGCTTCATATCACAACGTTGTGGCACCAGAAGATAAAGTTCCTAATTCATCAAGTACTAAAGATGTAATAAAGATTTGGCCGACCAAAAACAACATTCCATTCAACGAAATGTCAATGAAGCCTGAATTACTTGGAATTGTAAAAAAGACACAGCATACAAAGATATTTCACATAGACAACGCAATCCATGAACATGGTCACAGATGTTTAAAATTGCCTCCTTACCATTCTCACTTAAACCCAATAGAACTAGTATGGGCTAGAATTAAGGAACAGGTAGAAACAGAAAATAGAACGTTCAAATTAAAAGATGTTGAAATACTTATAAAAGCCGCCATGTAATGGCAAAGAAAACCTATCTGCTGTTGCCCTAAGACGCCACTAGGCGTAATGGCCACTGACTGCTTTGACGGTCTGTGGCTAAGGACGGAAGAAGAAGAAGAATGTCCAATATAGCCAGGGATTATTGGAAGAAATGTGAGAACCATGTGTTACAAGAGGAAGAGGAATATTGGAAGAATGATGGTTTGTCCTTCATTCAGCCGAGATTGATTATCAATTTCTCAGAGACATCTGATTATGATTCGGATGAAGTTTAATTTCTTTAAAGATGACCTTACCGTTATTTACAAGCACATTAGAGGAGCAACGTTCCATTATGATATTTATGAACCGCAAAGAGGTGATACCTATTGAAATAATTAGATCAAGGAAGGACCAGTTTGGTAGCGCATTAAATGTCAATGACAAACAATGTCACGAGTATCTCGCATGCAGATCTTTTAAGAAATCAGCTTCAACAGGTATTCATTTGCAAACGTGATGGCCACATTATTGTAATAGTAGACACGCCTATGCCTAATCAATTCACAGAATCTGTGCATGAAGTGGTAAAATTTCTTTTCTCGATACACAATAATTAGTATGCCGACAAAGATCAAAGGATTTCATCCGTATATGGGAACTAGACAAGATGCACAGATATAAAGTATATATTTGTTGGGTCTAACCCAATATAACATCGTATGCAAAAAATGGCATTAATACGTTGGACGGTTAATCAGATAATTACATTTGTTTGAGGGCAAAGCTAGTGAAACGAGCACGTTTCACTATCTTTGCCCAACTTCAAAATGCTATATCTCAGCGAATATATAACGCATATAAGTGAAATTTTGTGTGTGAATTTGAAATGGTATAGACCCTATGAATTAAATTTTTCATTAAAATGCGGCCATTGGTTTCAATTTTCGTTTCTTTGCGATATAATATAAAATCCTACTTGCCAACACACATCACACGCACACATATTGAAATGTCTACAGTAAATTATACGACCTCATTTGCACATTTTTGGTTTATCAAGCAATTGGCATGATTTTTGAGTGAAATTGCGTGAAATCGCACTTCTTGAACACAAAATAGTTTATATCCGGTGCTACTCACACATTGTCAATCAGAGGTGTGTCTACAAAAATTATTGTGTGGTTAAGAAGGAAAAATGAGTCTGCGAGTACATTTTATGACATTACAGCACATCACAAATAGGATTTTTAAGTATTTCTGCAATGAAGCTACTCGAGGAAAACTATATCATTCTATTTCAAACCCACAAAAGAGGACTATTCACGCCTTGGGGATAAGCAAACGATCATTGCACCGCTGGATAGCGACAGCTAAAATTTCTAATTCTAGTGTTTTACACACGAAAATTAGGCCAAGAGTGGTGGATATTTTGACAGAGAATTGATCCGCAGAGAAATTTTCAATATATTTCACAATAATGAGGCAGTGACTTTAAGGAAATTGAAAATTTGGTTAAGAAAGAATAATGACATTGATATTTCCAAATCTACGCTATGGAGGACTATTAGGAGTTTGGGATTCACTTTTAGAAAATATGTTGGTGGTAGAAACCTTATTTGTGAGAAGCCTCATATAGTTGCAATGAGAAGCAAATATTTACGCGAGATCAGAGGAATGAGAAGAGATTGTTATGATTTTGTGTATTTAGATGAAACTTGGATCAATTCTCACCACAGTAATGAACGAGAATGGCAATCATCTGATGGGACAACTCAGAGACTAGAACCAAGCAGCAAAGGACAGCGCCTAATAATTGCACATCCAGGAAGCAGCCATCATGGGCTTCTAAATAATACTGAACTCATATTTGTTTCAAAATCCACAGTTATTAGGGATTACCATACAGAGATGAATGGCAAGATATTTCAAGATTGGATTGTGAATCATGTACTTCCTTCCTTGGATAGACCGTCGTGTTTGATAATGGACAATGCTTCATATCACAACGTTGTGGCACCAGAAGATAAAGTTCCTAATTCATCAAGTACTAGAGATGTAATAACGATTTGGCTGACCATAAACAACATTCCATTCAACGAAATGTCCCTGAAGCCTGAATTACTTGGAATTGTAAAAAAAGACACAGCGTACAAAGATATTTCACATAGACAAGGCAATCCATGAACATGGTCACAGATGTTTAAGATTGCCTCCTTACCATTCTCACTTAAACCCAATAGAATTAGTATGGGCTAAAAGTAAGGAACAGGTAGCAACAGAAAATAGAACGTTCAAATTAAAAGATGTTGAAATACTTATAAAAGCCGCCATCTCCAATATAGCCAGGGATTATTGGAAGAAAAGTGAGAACCATGTGTTACAAGAGGAAGAGGAATATTGGAAGAATAATGGTTTATCCTTCATTCAGCCGAGATTGATTATCAATTTCTCAGAGACATCTGATTATGATTCAGATGAAGTTTAATTTCTTTAAAGATGACCTTACCGTTATTTACAAGCACATTAGAGGAGCAACGTTCCATTATGATATTTATGAACCGCAAAAAGAGGTGATACCCATTGAAATAATTAGATCAAGGAAGGTCCAGTTTGGTAGCGCATTAAATGTCAATGACAAACAATGTCACGAGTATCTCGCATGCAGATCATTTAAGAAATCATCTTCAACAGGTATTCATTTGCAAACGTGATGGCCACATTATTGTAATAGTAGACACGCCTATGCCTAATCAATTCACAGAATCTGTGCATGAAGTGGTAAAATTTCTTTTCTCGATACACAATAATTAGTAAGCCGACAAAGATCAAAGGATTTCATCCGTTTATGGGAACTAGACAAGATGCACAGATATAAAGTATATATTTGTTGGGTCTAACCCAATATAACATCGTATGCAAAAAATGGCATTAATACGTTGGACGGTTAATCAGATAATTACATTTGTTTGAGGGCAAAGCTAGTGAAACGTGCTATAGAACTAGAATGCTATATATATTTACTGCACTTCAACCTCCAAGCACTCATTAACATCAAGCAACATGAATCCTAGCTATATTATGAAGATTTAAGCCCTGTTTTTAGGCAATCTAAATTTAGATTGTGCCATTTTCTTGAAGTGATGCTCTACATTTTATATTCTAGCGACTTTGCCAAAATCAGATGTGAATAGTTAATCCTTTTATCACTGGCCACATCAAACGAGCAGATGTTGGGGAAATGTCAGAAGTGTTAATGGAGCTTCATTATGACTTCACTTTAAAATATTGTCAGATGTACTCCTACTATGGAGACTATTGGGTTGGATTACTTGCTTTGTCCGAATACAATTCAATTGCCTTGAACGCCCTTCAACCACTAGTATTGATAACTACAACTTTCACGCCTGAACAAGCATTTTCGACCTTTGTAGAATTGAAAAGCAAATTCACTTCAGTATGTTGATTCTGTAATTCGGGTTGCTTTAGAGAGGGAAATTGAACCTCGGTTTGAGAAGCTTGTCACAGGAAAACTGGAACATCCTATCCATTGATGATAAAAAACATACATATAAGAGTAGAAATATACAGCTTGTCATTTGTTTGTGGTAAACATACACAGTAAGAAAACATTGTTTGTAAGAAAGTCATTCTAGTTCTAAGATTGTTGTTTACTAACTTTACTTTAGAAAAATTCTAATATTTTTTCCGTGTTAATTTGTTTTGTCACTCCTTGTTTTCTTGACATAACTTGTATTTTTAGGATGTTCAAAAACTTGAATACAATAAACACTTAAAGAAGGAGGAGCTAATTTAAGTTTTTTGCTTATACGAAAACATGAATTATATTTAAATTATTCACAAGGGAGAGTAAAGCGAAAATTACAAAAAACATAAGGGAATTTTGTCGCTGGTGAATGACATTTTGTGAAATACTCGAGGGTGAATGACATTTTATGATAAAGACTCAAGGGTGAATGGCATTTTATGATAAAGACTCGAGGGTGAATGACATTTTATGATAAAGACTCGAGGGTAAATGACATTTTATGATAAAGACTCGAAAGTGAATGACACTGAAATAGTTTAAGAAGCACTTGTCTAATTTACTGTATGAAGGGTTTGGATTTTGTTTGTTTGTTTGTTTTTCTTTTTTTCATTACATTATTTTTTTTATAGAAAATACTTAAATTTGGATATTGTAAATGTATGCTGTTATATTAGCTTTATAATGTTGCATGGTTAAATAATGCTTAAAGTACATGTGGAAATGAAAAGTTACAGTATGTAGGAAAAGAGAGAAATAGAGGACAAGGGAAGAATGTTAGACGGGCCTGCGTGCCCAGTTCTTAACCCTTTGAAAGTTAAGTTCGTTCGTTCGTTCTGTCTGTCTACCTGCCTGCCTGTCTACCTGCCTGTTTGTCTGTTTGTATGTCTGTCTGTCTATCAGTCTACCTGCTTGCGTGTCTGTCTGCCTGTCTACAGCACTGGACAAGAAGGCATAGCGTATTTGTTGAAAGCCTGTGCACCACTGGGGCTGAAATGTAATTTATGAATGTCTCTGTTTCTGCACTGTTTATCTGGGCTTCACGTGCCAGAGTTGTGAATCTTAAAAGTGCTGACCTGGGAAAAGACGTTAACAGAATATGTCTTACGCCAATGCATGTTTGTTATTGTTATAGATATTATTGTTTAGCTAGCACAGTTCTGTAGGGCGTATTGCTTTTATTGTTTTTTTTTTTAAAACACATCGCATGTCAATTATAACAGACTGGTGGAGTCGGTCAAAAAAATGTTCCGACTTCGAATCCTTACGAATCCATAAATTTTAGAACTCCTACTCCCTACTACGACTCCGACAACTGGCATTTTTTGCCGACTCCGGGAGGGAAAAGGGGGGGGGGGTCCCGTTACACGCCCATTGAGGCAAATTGGGAATATGGTGTTAGGCCCATATTTTCTTGACCATCGGCACACTAGGGGTGATGTGGTCAGCATCACGCCGTCCGCCTTAACCTTCCCAGAAGTTGCTCTGGTACCCAACTGGGGCTGGGTCGACGAACGGCTCCTGGGCCGACTCCGGCTCCAGTAAAAAATGACCGACTCCGAAGCTGTAGTTATAACGTTTACAACTGTTTGTTATGTAGCATACACATAGACGGCTTTACGAAGTGCAGGACCCAATTTGAACAGTTTAAACGGGGCCCTGGCAGTTCATTCTTCCTTGTGTTAATTACTTTCCACGACTATATAAATAACGAGCAGTTAACCCGCCAAAACATGGCGGAAAAAATAATTACCGGCCATGTTGTTCCCGTTTTGCTGCATGCCCTGATGACGGCACTAATTCTCCTATGGTCATTTCATTCCTTTTCATATTCCTTCTGAAGTAAATCACTGACACGCAAAGAGTGGCACGAAAGCATAGAAGCTTCATTTATGATGGGCAATGGTGTTTTTCTGTCTAAATATACATATAAGACGGAGATAGTTATTTATACTTAACCGCAATGCATGGCGCGATGAACTCTGCTTAATCTTCTTCTTTGTTCGTCCTTAAAAGGACGTTGGATGCGTTGTGTCCGTTTACAGCGATGCTGTGATATTTGCGCCTTTCGGACGACACATCCGACTTCAGCACGACATTTTTGGGACCGAGTTAGCCTTCCCTCTTCGATCCCTACCCACTCAGCCAGACTGCAGTGATGCAGCCTGTTTCCAGGACTACCACTTGGAGGTGGAGTAGGGTCTTGATCAGCTCTGGTTCGCTGACCCTGACGCAAGCAGTCTAGCTATGGGTCGCTAACTGCATTCCTCACTGTTGACGCGTCTTAGGTCCCTTAATCTAAAAGTGGAGGGAGCCGCGCTGGTGTAATGGTTAAGACGTTGCGCTGGCGACCAGGTTTTCAAGGTTCAAGCCCTGGCGCGGGCATTTGTAGAAGTGTCATCGAGAGGGATTTTGACTGAATAACCTGAACGGCTCCTGCAGATAAACCCCATGTGGATGGGAAGGGGCGAAGTTCCTGACCG
Source organism: Oreohelix idahoensis (assembly GCA_024509875.1). Lineage (NCBI taxonomy): Eukaryota > Metazoa > Mollusca > Gastropoda > Stylommatophora > Oreohelicidae > Oreohelix > Oreohelix idahoensis. The sequence continues at coordinate 765,508 of JAMPIV010006075.1, forward strand.
GGTTGGAAGGAAAGTCCACTGTCTCCCCAGCCTCGCAATGACGTGTCATTGGGCCAAAAGGGCTGGAAAGCTCGAGTGCCGCTGGTTAGAGGAAAAAAAAAAATCTAGAAGTGGAGAAAATTCCGATAGTTTATAAAAAATAAACAAACAAACACACAAATAAGTATGAATATATTTCGAAATCACCCAGTATAAAAGATGTGGAAAATGCGCGTTATTTTAATCGGTGTGCAATGTAGTTTTCCCGCCGCAGTGCGCAGCTTTTCCGTAATATCGTGACAATGCACCATGAAAAGATTGCAGGTTGGTGGGAATTAGTTGCGTTTCTCTTGTGTTACGAACGCGACACTAAGACAATTAGAAGGGTTAATAACATAATTATATATTGCTTAAATTATCGTATATTTATAAATATTAAGTTAGTTATGAGGAACTGTACTGTAAACATTAAATGTATATTTAAAACTAATATTTTTTCGTGTGTGCGGTAAAATTGTTTAGTGTATCGCCTAACTGTAAGCTCTTTTCTAAGATCTTCATTACTTTGCGTTCAATAGACACGACTGCCAAACTGTTTAATCGGTAGTCCTGCACTGTTGATCGCAGATATGTTTAAATTAAACATAGTATTGAGAAGCTCCTCTTTTCTGAGTCTACGGTTATCGGAATAGTAAGGACGACTTGAATTGCTACAGAAAATTTGGAAATGCTGTTGGTCAATTATTATATGCAAGAAAATGAAGTATTTGTGTATGGTTTCTGCTATAACATGGTTGGCTTTAGCGCGGCCAGTTCGCTTCAAAGCGTCTTGTTAGCTACAGAGCATCAAGCCGTTTATCAACTGATTTTACAGTTGAAACTAGTTCGCTTTCTCCACTAGTTTCATATTTGTCGATTCCCGTAGCGGGATCCTTCTTGGCACGGGACCCGATTCGTAGTACTCAGTGAGTTGGCTTAAAGTCGATCCTGACCATACGGACTGGGTGGGCGAGCATTTCATTCCACAATTTGTAACCTTTCCCCCGTGCCATATGTTTGAATGTTAATGTCTTCTCTCGTTCATGTTATCTGTCTTTTTGTTTTCCTTCTAGTTACAGTATTCTTGAATTTTCATCTTCTACACATTATAAAACCACTAAAAGTGGACAACCTTTATGTAATGTACTCATTTTTTATTGTGCAACTTTTAAAATATGAAATTTGCACTTGAGCCTTCTCCACGATGTCATGTTGATTATTTATTGCTGTCCATAGAATTTCTGTCCTTCTTATATGTATATAAAGCACGCCCGTTGCTGCCAGTGTATTTTCTTTTGAATGTCACATGAATGAAGTAAAGAGTTGTTTGTTTTTCATCAAGTATCAAGCAAGCTGGCAAAGGTGATCATGTCTTGTCATAACTTCCCCGCTCTTGGTGCTATTTGTCAGTTCATTTGTTGACTTCTTTCCATGCTGTCAGACTCTCCATTGTCTTCTCTCTTTGTCGTCTCTGTTTTCTTCAATATTTCTTACTGTCGCAATATTTCTAGCTTTCCTCTTCTCATAACGTATCTAAAGAATATGGTTTGCTGCCTTCTAACATCTTCTTTTTCGTTAACTCTCGAACGTCGACTTAAATATGGTCAGTGAAAGCAGCGGTCAGCCTGAGGCTTTTGGTATCTCCGTACAGTTTTTCCAGGAATGGTACTGGTAACGGCCATATACGCTTTCTCTTGTCCTCATATGTTGGACACCTCTGGAGTAGATATTCAGCTTGTCCTCATATGTTGGACATCTCTGGAGTAGATATTCAGCTTGTCCTTATATGTTGGACATCTCTGGAGTAGATATTCAGCAGTCGTTTTATCAGTGCCACAGTTACACTCATCAGTAGATCCTATCTTCAGCTTGTTGAATAGATGGTATTCTGATTTGTTGTGGGCTTTCCAATATGATCAACAGGGGGCTTCCATTGCGCACTGTCTTCTTTAATGGCATAATTATGTTGTAGCTGTCCATGGTATTCTTAAAATGTCCTGTAAAACCTCATCTCTGTGACCTCCAGATATTTTCATACTTATCTACTATTTGTCAATAACTCACTTCCAAATAATGATTCTATGTAACACAGGAAAACTCTATTTCTTAGTTCCAGTGATAAAGATGTATGTATAATGTGCTCTTAAGTATTCTTTTAGCGATCCTCGTATTTCCCTACACTTTAGGAGATTGTGTGCTGTTAAAAATAAGGAAATACAAACACTAAAGAAAACCTCTGAAGGAATACTTAACAACACATAACTCTTCCCTTTTATCGTGTGATAAACTTGAAGTGGTGAATTATGTAAACAATTGATTTACATCTTTTTTCCCCCCTCAGATATGATGTCTGGACAACCTGATCTGACGCAGACGGTTGTCACCGTACAGCACCAGAACCACAGCAACCAGACTTACAACAACAGCCAGGGATCGAATGACTCACCCAGCACAAACCTCGTCAGCTCAATGGATAAAATTTCCTCGTACATGGGAGGCGCCGACTCCCCGTTCACCCAGGACAGTTCTCCATCTTACAGCGTTCCAGAACTCCCCAATATTTACCCGCAGTCGGTAATGGACGCTGGTCAGTACAGCATTCCGGATACACAGTACAACACTTACTCTCCGATAAGCCAGCCACAGTTTGCACCGCAAATGCCACAGTCCTACACGTCAGGTGGGCCAACCCCTTACTCTTCGACTGTAGCTCATCAGTACTTTCCAGATAAATCTGTATCTTCGGGATCCTCCGGAATTCCACAGAGGCATTCGGGAAATCTGGGTCAGATCCCAGTAAACAAGACAGTATTGGTTGAGCCTATGATCAACCATAACTTGAACATTGCTATGGAAAAAATTGGCATGAAAGAAAGTAAAAGCGGACTACCACCACCTCCTTCCATCTCCTCCACCGACAGCAGACCGCTTTCCCAGTGCGAAAGTCTCCAGGATAGCAGACAGTCTGTCATATCAGTCCAGTTGCCTGGCAATGTGGACTCAGAAGCCGTCACGTGGAGCACGTTTAATCATACCGGAGGGCGTTTAGTTTTACCTGAATCAGGTAGGATCATTAAATGTTTTGATAGTGTTTAGCAATCTTTTAGGCAGTCATAAATCATCATCATCAGCTGACATCTCCACATCGAAGGTCGGATGTAGTGGTTCTCTAACGTCTGCTGTCCCTTGTCTTGATGGTGCACTCTGTTAGACTCTGTCCTGTCCATCTCTTGATGTTGTCTTCCCACTTATAGCGCTGTCTTCCTCTTGCACGTTTGCCTTCACCTCTTCCTTCTATTGTGGTCTTCATCAGTAAAGTACCCTTTTTCACCTAAAAGCGACAAGAAATGGGGCCACAGAGGTAAATGAGGCTCAGAAGGGGGCCGTGAGTACAAAAAAATAAAAAGGTTGAGAAACCCTGATCTAGCCCGAAGATTGTGCTACTAACATTTTATAGAATTACTACAGATTCTGCTGCGTTCATCCCGAGGATCCAGCGGCTTCAAAGAAAGAACTATTGCCCTCTCTTCGTTTCATCTGCCGAAGGCATTGACGACAAAGAACGATCCCCATAGCTCCCGCCATGATTCTGGTTCTCATGATTCTGGGCTACAGGAACAGTTAGCATTCATTCCCTACGATATTTGATGTGTAGACTGGGCACCTGTGGGTTTGCCCGCAGTGCAGGGAAGTCGATTCTGATTCACAATAACTACTAGTCCCTCAGATATGTCATACTAGGCCCAGCATTGAGAGGTGGGGTTGAACAGTTTCGTTCATCACTATCTTCTTTTCTAACACTTCACTCCCCTACAGATGTATCTGCTGTGTGACTACCTTTTAGACAGGGTACAGTATTTTTAGCCAAAGAAGATGGTGAACGAACAGATAATTTTCTCAACGTTTTTGTCGTAAACCTGATCCTCCTCCCGACAGATCTGGTTTCCAATATCCAATCCGCAACCATCCTCTCCCCCCAACTAAAGTGCATTCACTCTTTCCTGAGGAAACGCGCATCTGCCTTTCATAATCTCAATACCCGTTGTTCTCGTCTTGTAATCGGATATTTCCTTTCCCCTGACAGTTTTAGCAATTAGGCTGTTGGGGAAAACCCCTATTTGTGCGCAACATTACACGCAGTGGGCGTGCGCTAATAGTGTAGTGCGGTGCAGTATATTTCAGTGCATTAAAGTGCATACTTTAACTCTGATCTCGTTTGCATGTAAGGAATAACTCAAAATAACAGTTTCTGTAATTTTAAATGGATTATTTGAAAATAAACGACGGACTGTATATTGGAGTCACATAAGTATTCGGCATACATCATATCTATCTAGACATTTTTTAGTGATGGATGGAAGAGAACATAGTAATAGAAATAGAAAGGACCGTCATTATCAATGTCTTTTTAGATCCTTGTGGAGCGTGGGGCTACGACTGGGGTTAGTCCCCTTGCGTGAAGCCTGCATCAAAGCATTTATGTGCTGTTGCAGTGAGAGTGGTCTATGTAGCTAGTTGTTTTTCATGGCTATGTTATTGTTGTTCAGAATCGACGTCATTGCATTCCAGGAAAAGTCAGAACCTGGAATCTCTGCCATAGAGTAAATCGCTGTAATAACTGTGCTAGTCGGATTCTCAAAAGTAAAGGCAGTCTTAGCAGATATTGTCGTGGGGATTCTTCTTCTTCGTTCAGCCTCAGACGTCAACTTGAATATGTTCAGCCTCAGACGTCAACTTGAATATGATCAGCCTCAGACGTCAACTTGAATATGTTCAAAGGAAGCAGTGGTCAGCCTGAGCCTGTTGACTAATGAAGACCGTAGGGGATTGAAGTGCTAGAGACTACCCTATGCTAGGTCTAGTTTTATGAGGTGCGGTACAGGGAATAATAGAATAACTGACTATGGGAATGCGCCCCTGAGTTGACAGCCCTCAGCTGCTTATTTTCCTGGTGTTCCTTTCGACGTTTTCTCCTCTCTTCTGCTTGTCCTCTCCAGGGCGCGAGCTTGGGCACAGTTCTATGGAGATCAAGCTGTTGCCCATGCAGCATGTCCCCCCTCTCCACGCAGCCGGTAGATCCAAAGGAACTTCAGTAGCCGATACAGTTTGGTACAGGGAATATTTGGTAAATAACTATATTCTCCTACTGAAATATTCCAAAAGCAGCAATATTAGTGAAGACATCAAATCCAGAGCAAGTAACATACTGCAAGGTGAACAGGACATGTGGGTATCTCTTTAAAAAACTGTACCGTACCAAGAATAAAACTGTCAACAGACAAGAAACAGAATCGTTTCAAAAATATATTTGACTGTGTTCTGATCAGTGTTCCACTTATGAAATGTATTCTATTTTTGACGATAAAATACGTTTTATACGTGTACGGTAAAACTTACGCACGTTGAAATACGTTGCATCACTGTGTCAAATGTTTCAAAACCTGAAAATTTATCTCGAATGAAACATTTTATGCTGTCCTACAGAAGATAGACAGCCAAAACTAAAAGCAATTTAATTTACTTATTTTTATTCTACTATCGAGCACAATCCTGTTCGTCGCATTTTAGCAGATGACCATTTTTCTATAAATTTGAACGTTTTAAAACATGTTCGTCTAGCAATTCAAGCTGTAGTTTAAATAAAACACATATGTATGATATTTACCTTTAAAGTGTCAGCAAAACTCGTGTTACATAAAAACAAACAACTTGTTTTTGTACACATTATGCGCAAATGACGTAATTTCACGCTATACATATGGAAAGCGTCCCATGTCAAACTTTCGCGTATTAATTTAACATATAATGTAATTATACGCGTATTTTATTTTTTTGCCATAAAATGCGTAAAATACGCGTATTTTATTCTCAGACGTAACGAACGGTCGAACATTAATTCTAATAAACTCTTAACTACATTATGATACTAAAAATTATGTGCCTAGGAAAGTTTTCTTTATGAAAAAGCATAATTAATCTGTTCATTTATTTTCTTATGTGCATATTCAAGGTAAACTCTAGAATTTATTTTCTCTCATATAGAATAGGGGGTATAGGAATATTTACTTAAAGCCTAAGGGGTACGGGGACAGAAAGAGTTTGAGAACCTCTGAGTTTGTGTGAAAAGATAAAAGAAAGGTGTAAGAGTAAATAACAAAAAGGAGTGAGGCACTATGGTATGTCCTATCACGTGGACTGTTTATATGTACTCGTATACATAAGGATAGATTTACACGTGAATGGAAACACAAGCCCAGATAAACTAAACAAATGTTTGTACGCTGATAACGATTGCTTGAAAAACGACAACGAGACAACTACAGGAACTGGTCATAAAAATGAAACGAAAATAAGTGTAGTTATTATAGTGGTTGAGAAGATAAGTGTAGTTATTATAGTGGTTGAGAAGATAAGTGTAGTTATTATAGTGGTTGAGAAGATAAGTGTAGTTATTATAGTGGTTGAGAAGATAAGTGTAGTTATTATAGTGGTTGAGAAGATAAGTGTAGTTATTATAGTGGTTGAGAAGATAAGTGTAGTTATTATAGTGGTTGAGAAGATAAGTGTAGTTATTATAGTGGTTGAGAAGATAAGTGTAGTTATTATAGTGGTTGAGAAGATAAGTGTAGTTATTATAGTGGTTGAGAAGATAAGTGTAGTTATTATAGTGGTTGAGAAGATAAGTGTAGTTATTATAGTGGTTGAGAAGATAAGTGTAGTTATTATAGTGGTTGAGAAGATAAGTGTAGTTATTATAGTGGTTGAGAAGATAAGTGTAGTTATTATAGTGGTTGAGAAGATAAGTGTAGTTATTATAGTGGTTGAGAAGATAAGTGTAGTTATTATAGTGGTTGAGAAGATAAGTGTAGTTATTATAGTGGTTGAGAAGATAAGTGTAGTTATTATAGTGGTTGAGAAGATAAGTGTAGTTATTATAGTGGTTGAGAAGATAAGTGTAGTTATTATAGTGGTTGAGAAGATAAGTGTAGTTATTATAGTGGTTGAGAAGATAAGTGTAGTTATTATAGTGGTTGAGAAGATAAGTGTAGTTATTATAGTGGTTGAGAAGATAAGTGTAGTTATTATAGTGGTTGAGAAGATAAGTGTAGTTATTATAGTGGTTGAGAAGATAAGTGTAGTTATTATAGTGGTTGAGAAGATAAGTGTAGTTATTATAGTGGTTGAGAAGATAAGTGTAGTTATTATAGTGGTTGAGAAGATAAGTGTAGTTATTATAGTGGTTGAGAAGATAAGTGTAGTTATTATAGTGGTTGAGAAGATAAGTGTAGTTATTATAGTGGTTGAGAAGATAAGTGTAGTTATTATAGTAGTTGAGAAGATAAGTGTAGTTATTATAGTAGTTGAGAAGATAAGTGTAGTTATTATAGTGGTTGAGAAGATAAGTGTAGTTATTATAGTGGTTGAGAAGATAAGTGTAGTTATTATAGTGGTTGAGAAGATAAGTGTAGTTATTATAGGGGTTGAGAAGATAAGTGTAGTTATTATAGGGGTTGAGAAGATAAGTGTAGTTATTATAGTGGTTGAGAAGATAAGTGTAGTTATTATAGTGGTTGAGAAGATAAGTGTAGTTATTATAGTGGTTGAGAAGATAAGTGTAGTTATTATAGTGGTTGAGAAGATAAGTGTAGTTATTATAGTGGTTGAGAAGATAAGTGTAGTTATTATAGTGGTTGAGAAGATAAGTGTAGTTATTATAGTGGTTGAGAAGATAAGTGTAGTTATTATAGTGGTTGAGAAGATAAGTGTAGTTATTATAGTGGTTGAGAAGATAAGTGTAGTTATTATAGTGGTTGAGAAGATAAGTGTAGTTATTATAGTGGTTGAGAAGATAAGTGTAGTTATTATAGTGGTTGAGAAGATAAGTGTAGTTATTATAGTGGTTGAGAAGATAAGTGTAGTTATTATAGTGGTTGAGAAGATAAGTGTAGTTATTATAGTGGTTGAGAAGATAAGTGTAGTTATTATAGTGGTTGAGAAGATAAGTGTAGTTATTATAGTGGTTGAGAAGATAAGTGTAGTTATTATAGTGGTTGAGAAGATAAGTGTAGTTATTATAGTGGTTGAGAAGATAAGTGTAGTTATTATAGTGGTTGAGAAGATAAGTGTAGTTATTATAGTGGTTGAGAAGATAAGTGTAGTTATTATAGTGGTTGAGAAGATAAGTGTAGTTATTATAGTGGTTGAGAAGATAAGTGTAGTTATTATAGTGGTTGAGAAGATAAGTGTAGTTATTATAGTGGTTGAGAAGATAAGTGTAGTTATTATAGTAGTTGAGAAGATAAGTGTAGTTATTATAGTAGTTGAGAAGATAAGTGTAGTTATTATAGTGGTTGAGAAGATAAGTGTATAGTTATTATAGTGGTTGAGAAGATAAGTGTAGTTATTATAGTGGTTGAGAAGATAAGTGTAGTTATTATAGTGGTTGAGAAGATAAGTGTAGTTATTATAGTGGTTGAGAAGATAAGTGTAGTTATTATAGTGGTTGAGAAGATAAGTGTAGTTATTATAGTGGTTGAGAAGATAAGTGTAGTTATTATAGTGGTTGAGAAGATAAGTGTAGTTATTATAGTGGTTGAGAAGATAAGTGTAGTTATTATAGTGGTTGAGAAGATAAGTGTAGTTATTATAGTGGTTGAGAAGATAAGTGTAGTTATTATAGTGGTTGAGAAGATAAGTGTAGTTATTATAGTGGTTGAGAAGATAAGTGTAGTTATTATAGTGGTTGAGAAAATAAGTGTAGTTATTATAGTGGTTGAGAAGATAAGTGTAGTTATTATAGTGGTTGAGAAGATAAGTGTAGTTATTATAGTGGTTGAGAAAATAAGTGTAGTTATTATAGTGGTTGAGAAGATAAGTGTAGTTATTATAGTGGTTGAGAAGATAAGTGTAGTTATTATAGTGGTTGAGAAGATAAGTGTAGTTATTATAGTGGTTGAGAAGATAAGTGTAGTTATTATAGTGGTTGAGAAGATAAGTGTAGCTATTATAGTGGTTGAGAAGATAAGTGTAGTTATTATAGTGGTTGAGAAGATCAGCTTGAACAAGGGAACTATAATTATCATCATTCCATTCGGTTCCACAAGAAGCATGGGCCTTCAAACAACAAGTCTTCCTTTCAAGGTATTTCCATGTCTTCTTCATGCATTTCATGTCTCTTTCTCAGTTCTGTTCTGCATGTGTTCCGTGGTCTCTCACTTTATCTCTTGCGCTGGGGGTTCCAGAATAAGGACTGCCTAATTATGCTATCAACAGGTTTCCTCAGTGTGTGTCCTATACATCTTCAGCGTCTTCTTCTCGTTTTTTGTTCCACTGGCATTTGTCTGACTGTTGTCCTCCACATTAGTTTCTTGTCCTCCACATTAGTTTCTTGTCCTCCACATTAGTTTCTTGTTGTCGACATTAGTTTCTTGTCCTCCACATTAGTTTCTTGTCCTCCACGTTAGTTTCTTGTCCTCCACATTAGTTTCTTGTCCTCCACGTTAGTTTCTTGTCCTCCACATTAGTTTCTTGGCCTCCACATTAGTTTCTTATCCTCCACATTAGTTTCTTGTCCTTCACAGTAGTTTCTTGTCCTCCACAGTAGTTTCTTGTCATCCAGATTAGTGTCTTGTCCTCCACATTAGTTTCTTGTCCTTCACAGTAGTTTCTTGTCATCCAGATTAGTGTCTTGTCCTCCACATTAGTTTTGTGTCCTCCACATTACTTTCTTATCATCCACATTAGTTTCTTGTCATCGACATTAGTTTCTTGTGATCCACATTAGGTTCTTGTCCTCCACATTAGTTTCTTGTCATCCGCATTAGTTTCTTGTCATCCACATTAGTTTCTTGTCCTCTACATTAGTTTCTTGTCCTCTACATTAGTTTCTTGGCCTCCACATAAGTTTATTGTCCTCCACATTAGGTTCTTGTCCTCCACATTAGTTTCTTGTCATCCACATTAGTTTCGTGTCCTCCACATTAGTTTCTTGTCATTCACATTAGTTTCTTGTCATCGACATTAGTTTTTTTGTGATCCACATTAGTTTCTTGTCCTCCACATTAGTTTCTTGTCCTCCACATTAGTTTCTTGTCCTCGACATCGTTTCTTGATCTCCACATAAGTTTATTGTCCTCCACATTAGGTTCTTGTCCTTCCACATTAGTTTCTTGTCCTTCACATTAGTTTCTTGTCATCCACATTAGTTTCGTGTCCTCCACATTAGTTTCTTGTCATCGACATTAGTTTCTTGTAATCCACATTAGGTTCTTGTCCTCCACATTAGTTTCTTGTCCTCCGCATTAGTTTCTTGTCATCCAAATTAGTTTCTTGTTCTCCACATTAGTTTCTTGTCCTCGACATTAGTTTCTTGTCCTCCACATTAGTTTCTTGTCCTCGACATCGTTTCTTGATCTCCACATAAGTTTATTGTCCTCCACATTAGGTTCTTGTCCTCCACAATATTTTCTTGTCCTTCGCATTAATTTCTTGTCCTCCACATTAGTTTCTTGTCCTCGACATCGTTTCTTGATCTCCACATAAGTTTATTGTCCTCCACATTAGGTTCTTGTCCTTCCACATTAGTTTCTTGTCCTTCACATTAGTTTATTGACCTCCACATTAGTTTCTTGACCTCCACATTAGTTTCTTGTTCTCCACATTAGTTTCTTGTCATCCACATTAGGTTCTTGTCCTCCACATTAGTTTCTTGACCTCCACATTAGTTTTTTGTCCTCGACATTAGTTTCTTGACCTCCACATTAGTTTATTGACCTCCACATTAGTTTCTTGTCATCCACATTAGTTTCTTGTCCTCGACATTAGTTTCTTGACCTCCACATTAGTTTATTGACCTCCACATTAGTTTCTTGTCATCCACATTAGTTTTTTGTCATCCACATCAGTTCGTTGTCATCCACATTAGTTTCTTGTCACCCACATTAGTTTATTGTCATCGACATTAGTTTCTTGACCTCCACATTAGTTTATTGACTTCCACATTAGTTTCTTGTCATCAACATTAGTTTCTTGTCCTCCACATTAGTTTCTTGTCCTCCACATTAGTTTCTTGTCCTCCACATTAGTTTCTTGACCTCCACATTAGTTTATTGACCTCCACATTTGTTTCTTGTTTTCCACATTAGTTTCTTGTCATCCACATTAGTTTCTTGTCCTCGACATTAGTTTCTTGTCCTCCATATTAGTTTCTTGTCCTCCACATTAGTTTCTTGTCCTCCACATTAGTTTCTTGTCATCCACATTAGTTTCTTGTCCTCAACATTAGTTTCGTGACCTCCACATTAGTTTTTTGTCCTCGACATTAGTTTCTTGACCTCCACATTAGTTTATTGTCATCCACATTAGTTTCATGTCCTCGACATTAGTTTCTTGACCTCCACATTAGTTTCTTGTCATCCACATCAGTTCGTTGTCATCCACATTAGTTTCTTGTCACCCACATTAGTTTATTGTCATCGATATTAGTTTCTTGACCTCTACATTAGTTTATTGACTTCCACATTAGTTTCTTGTCATCAACATTAGTTTCTTGTCATCCACATCAGTTCTTTGTCATCCACATTAGTTTCTTGTCGTCCACATTAGTTTCTTGTCATCCATATCAGTTCTTTTTCATCCACATTAGTTTCTTGTCCTCCACATTATTTTCTTGTCGTCCACAATAGTTTATTGTCATCAACATTAGTTTATTGTCATCCACATTAGTTTATTGCGATCCACATTAGTTTATTGTCATCCACATTAGTTTATTGTCATCCACATTAGTTTCTCGTCTTCCACATTAGTTTATTGTCATCCACATTAGTTTATTGTCATCCACATTAGTTTCTCGTCCTCCACATTATTTTCTTGTTGTCCACAATAGTTTATTGTCATCGACATTAGTTTATTGTCATCCACATTAGTTTATTGTCATCCACATTAGTTTATTGTCATCCACATTAGTTTATTGTCCTCCACATTAGTTTCTTGTCCTCCACATTGGTTTCTTGTCTTCCACATTAGTAATCTTATCATACCACTTCAATCCTTTTATTCTACACAAGCATACATTTATGAAAGTCTGTAGCTTGTTGCTTTTGTTGTTCTCCATGTTTCACGGCCATACAATAGGACTGACTTATTCTTACTAACTACCTTATGCTACCACTATTTCACCTTTTCTTCCTTCCTTCTTTCCTTCCTTGCTTCCTCTTTTCAATCTTTCCATTCATTATTCCTTTTTTGCCATCTATCCGTCCACCCTTTCTTCCTTATTTCATTTACTTATTTCTTTATTCATTTCTTTCTTCGAGTGCATAACATTTACCTGTTCAATTACTTGATCACCAACTCAGCAACCAGACTAAATGGTAGCAACATTACACTAACTCAGCAACCACACTAAATGACAGCAACATTACACTAATTCAGCAACCACACTAAATGGTAGCAACATTACACTAACTCAGCAACCACACTAAATGACAGCAACATTACACTAATTCAGTAACCTCACTAAATGGTAGCAACATTACACTAATTCAGCAACCACACTAAATGACAGCAACATTACACTAATTCAGCAACCACACTAAATGGTAGCAACATTACACAGCTCAGCAACCACACTAAATGACAGAAACATTACACTAATTCAGCAACCACACTAAATGGTAGCAACATTACACAGCTCAGCAACCACACTAAATGACAGCGACATTACACTAATTCAGCAACCACACTAAATGGTAGCAACATTACACAGCTCAGCAACCACACTAAATGACAGCAACATTACACTAATTCAGCAACCACACTAAATGGTAGCAACATTACACAGCTCAGCAACCACACTAAATGACAGCAACATTACACTAACTCAGCAACCACACTAAATGGTAGCAACATTACACAGCTCAGCAACCAGACTAAATGGTAACAATATTAATTTTTTTTAATTACACCAGCAACAGCAGTAATCAAAGATCCTGTGTACTTTCTGCAGGTGTAATGCTGACAGTTCCAGAAGGTGCCATTCAGAAGGGGCACGTAGAGGAACTGTACATGGCTGTGTGTAGAGACGATAAGGACAGGCCCAGGTTAACAGGTGAATATAACACAGTGTTTATGCATGGAGCTGACAACCTCATCATGTAGAACGAAGAGCCACAGTAACCACTGCTGCAGGAGTATGTGGATGTTTGGTGCTGGCTTTCTGCAAGGGGACCAGCTGCAGTGGTGGATGCATGCTTTGTAAGCAGTGCAAAGGAAAATGATGATAGTTGTGGTGATGATGATGATGGTGGTGATGATGATGATAGTTGTGGTGATGATGATGATGGTAGTTATGGTGATGATGATGGTTGTGGTGATGATGATAATGATGGTGGTGATGATGATGATAGTTGTGGGGATGATGATGATAGTTGTGGTGATGATGATGGTTGTGGGAATTATGATGATGGTGGTTGTGGTGATGATGATGGTGGTTGTGGAGATGATGATGGTTGCGGTGATGGTGGTTGTTTAAGGTTGTTGTTAACGTCTAAGATGATGATGGTTTGGCAACACTTTTGTGCATTGCAAGGAAACTGGGGCTCGTGTATAACAGTACTTTTAAATTAGAAGGAAAACCTGTTTTGGCAGCATTGTTCACAACACCCCATGTAGTACCGGGGGGTTCTCTGTGGAGACAGACAAAGAACAGGTCTAAATCTACATCACGGATCTCGTAAGAGGCAACTAATATGACGTTTTTTTCCCCCATTCCATTCGGCTGGCAACTTCATTATGTAAAACAAGTTGCTGCAGAGATCACTACTGCAAGAACATATATGACAGTTTATTGCAAAGTGACCAGCTGCAATGGCAGTGGCATAGCTGCAGAATCCAAACGAGAAACACTGTGAAGTAGTAGCCTTGAGTGTGTCTACTTCTGCATAGGCGCGAAATTAAAAAACCTGGGGAAAAAAGTACAGTGATTGAAACGTTACTTCCTGTTGTTTAAATTGGGATTTCTTCACCCTTATCCAACTAATGTCTGTGAAACAAACATCAAAATAAAAGGTATTAACTGTTATTTTATTACATGAATTGTGAAGATTAACGTTTGTAGCTCAGTGTGAGATCCGTTGTCATTAGGACCAGGACCGGCCATATGTCTGTAAACCTCTCTCCCAGTGTTTCCCATGGCCCATCTGTTCAGCCAAGTTTCTTTGTTGTTTGTATGAGTGTTTTGGCTGTATGGAGAGTTGTTGCTGTGAGTGATTGTTCTTGTCTTGTCCCCTTCGTTGCTAATCTGTCTGTGTGCTTTCTGTGCTTCTCTATGGCCAGGAGAGCTGGAAAGTTACAGAGAAGGAAATGTCGAAATTGTCCTCTTTTCACACAACATGCCTAAGAAAAATTCTCCGAATCTTTTGGCCGAATACCATTACAAACCAAGATCTGCTTACTCGGAGCAAGCAAGAGGACATGCACACCATCATAGCTGGCAGACGCTGGAGCTGGGTTGGCCATGTCCTCAGAAGAGACCCCGATGCCATCACAAGAACAGCTATGCTATGGACCCCTGAAGGAAAACGAAAGAGAGGCCGACCAAAAACAACTTGGTGGAGGCTGAGATGCAAAGAATGAACCAGAGTTGGGGCACTGTACGAAGGATGGCCGCCGACCGAGCAAAGTGGAACCAATTTGTTGTTGCCCTACAAGACGCCACCAGGTGTAATGATCACTGACTGCTTTGACGGTCAGCGGCTAAGGATCAAAGAAGAAGTATATATATATATATATATATATATAATATATATATATATATATATATATATATATATATATATATATATATATATATATATATATATATATATATATATATATATATATATATATATGTGTATGTGTGTGTATATATATATATATATATATACACATATACATATCCAATAGATACAAGTAAAGATATAACAATGTAAACACTCAGTGTTACTTTTCAATCACCCTGTAGAAATTAGAATATATTTTCTTACGCCATCTTCAGATTTGCATCTTACTGACGTAAATGCTTGACACAACAAAACAGGTGTATACAATTGTATGTCCACAGAACACCAGACAATTCTGAGCCCAGTGATCTTGGTTGGTCCACCCAGTGTCCAGCTTCTGAAACCAGTGATTCTATCCTTCCAGCACTGTGCCAACATGCGACAAGGAGGATGGGTCCTCTCTATCTACAAGAGTGAATCTCCGATTGACGAGCCCCCATATTGGAGGGTAAGCATGCATGAATACCTCTGCAAAGTCTGACAAAGCTGAAATAGTGGTTCTCAAAATTTTTTAACCACAGATCACTTAGGGCAGGAGTTCCCAGCATTTTTCTGTCCCCATAACTCAGAGGCTGGCAAGTGATCGATCTTGATCTACTGGTAGATCCAAAGAGATAATTAGGTTGATTACAAGGTAGTGGAAGGGAAAAAAATATTTTTCACCTAGGTAAACTGCGGACTAGCCCTTTCCTTCTGGCACTTAAAGGTGCGGTGTCCCCATGTTTAAAGGTATCTTCACAACATTCCCAGTGAAAACCCACAAGCTAGATTCCTAAAGTTCACTTCATTCATGAACTGCATAAGATAGGAAGTGATCTTTTGTTTGAAGTGAAGTTAGCAATCAGTAAAATACCATTATGTTTGAATTTTTGCACTGCTTTGTAGGTAGCATAGCCCTTCAGCCAATGTGTGCCAAGTCTTCTAGTCACGTGCCATTAGCTCAAAGTCTTTTTTTGTCTTCTTTATCATTTCTGTTGTAGTCTCCAGTATAGTTTGTTGAAGTTTTTGTGGTTAAAATTTCTTGCAGGATGAGGCACTGATCCCATACCCCAACCCTCCATAGTCACTTTTTACGACATGCGTTGTAGGTTTGTTGCGGGGCTTTATACGATTCACTTCTTTTATTGTTGTTGCGGCCCCGTCTTCTATTTCAGTGGTCGTTGTGGAAAGCCACCGTTCTCATTGATTCAATAAGCTTCTTAGTTCTGGTCATTTGATTCATTAATTCTTGATCGTGCTATTGTTGGAATAGTTACGCGAATGTGAGTTAATACTTTCTGTCTGTCACAAGGTTTGAACTCAGTATCATAATTGTTGAATTTGTAACTTCAATGAACGTGATAAGTCTCTTCTCGAGTCCACACAATTTTTAATATACATTTCAAACAGTAGACAGTCCATGGAGGTTGATTATGAAAACATTATATATTAGAATTGAATCATACATCATAAATGCTATCCATGCATTATAGTCCTGGTCCAATAATATGCAACCCTATAGTCAGAACGTCGTAACTATATGTACGCGCGGTTGGGACATCCAACGGCCGACAATGAGATTAGACGTCTGGCGATATAAAACGAATGTGGACCATAATTTCATCCTTCCTTGACTTTAGTTAAAATTACTAACCTCGATACATTCCTCTCTTCATAAGAATTTCGGACTGACCCATGTCCGTACTGCAATAACATATGTGCGGCAATATCATGCCTACCACTGGAAGGATTATAGGACACGTCTTATCCGTTTGACGGTCATCTAAGAAAAGGGTGTGGTAACCTAGTCACGGTGCGTGACATACCAACGCATACACGTCATAATCAATCGTGTGTATCGCGTACACTAACTAACAATTATTTACATTATATTAAACGTAGTCACCTATTAATCTTATGCTGTTAACCTCTAGCAGACCATGCCAATAAAATACCTTAACAATTCCCTGTCCACTGGGGAAAAAAAAAATCTATTAGATAGATTTTTTTTAACAAAAACCCATCTGAAAAAATACCAATATGTTAACAATATCAAAAAAAAAAATTTAACGAGATTGCGGCATATGGCCTACGACGTTCTGTCTAGAACCAATGTCGTGGTCATGTCGACTAACCAATAGTCATGTAATATATTCATTATTTATATCATAAATAAATATAAATGGTAATAAGAACTAAAAGAGAATGGTAATGTCGATCTCTAATTAAATAATTAATTAACTTAAAATATGTCAAGAGATATGCATGAAGAAATAAAGAAATTATCAAATCGGTCGCGGTTTGCACAAGGAGGAAGCTGTATCAAGAACAAAAATGGTGTAATATTACTTGATGAGAAAGACATATCAAACAGATGGGCAGAATACGTAAAAGAACTATTCGAGGACAACAGAGGTAAAAAACCATCACCAGATTCTAATGAAGGCCCACACATTCTCAGATCAGAAGTAGAGAATGCCATTCATATGATACAAAAAGGAAGATCAGCAGGCATGGATAACATAAACATTGAAATGATAGAAGCTCTGGAGAGCTTTGGTATAGATACAATCACAGAAATATGCAATGATATATACAATACAGGATATTTACCACACGACATGAAGACATCAGTTTTTATAACATTGCCCAAAAAACCAAATGCAACAGAATGTTCAGACTTCAGAACAATCAGCCTGATGAGTCATGCAATTAAGATACTGCTCAAAATCATACAGGAAAGAAATAAAAAGTAAAGTAGACAGCGAAATCCAAGAAGAACAGTTTTGGTTTTAGACGGAACAGTGGAACAAGAGAGGCAATATTTTGCCTAAGAAGATTAGCAAAAAATATACAGAGGTCCAAAAAAGTATGTATATGTGCTTCATTGACTATAAGAAGGCTTTTGACAGAATCCATCATGAGAAAATAATTGAATGCCTCAAAGACATAGGTATTGATGGAAAAGATATAAAAATACTCAGTAACCTTTATTGGGAGCAAACTGCCACAGTAAATCGGAAAATTGACTTAATTATTCACCATACATAGACATAAAAAGAGGTGTCAGACAAGGTTGTGTGCTGTCCCCCTGCATATTTAATTTATACACCGAAAAAATTTTCAAACAGATACAGGAAATACCAGGACTGAACATCAGTGGAAGATCAATAAACAACCTTAGATATGCAGATGATACCGTGTTGTTAGCTGAAAGCGAACAGGAGTTACAAGAACTAGTGAAGCAAGTGAACAGTATAAGTCATGAATATGGACTCGACATTAATATTGAGAAAACTAAAACTATGATAATTAGCAAAACAGACGATAAACCCACATTAAAGATAAGCGTAAATGGGAAATCCTGGAACAAGTCAAGAGCTACGTATATCTTGGTCATGTAATAACAGAAGATGGCAGATGTGAAACAGAAATCAAGAAGAGAATAGGAATGGCCAAAGCTACATTCAACAACATGAAACATATACTAACATCCAAACAATTATGTCATAAATTAAAACTGAGAAGAATAAAGTGTTATATATATATTCTGGATTTCTGTATGGTGCAGTAACATGGACGATGAATAAGCATTTGGAAGAAAGAATTGAGGCTCTTGAAATGTGGATATATAGAAGAATGGGGCGTATCTCATGGAAAGAGATGAAAACAAATAAGGAGGTCCTAGAAAATCTAGGTATGAAAAGAGAACTAATGAGAGAGGTCAAAGTTCGGCAGCTAAAATACTTTGGCCACATAAAAAGGCATAACACCTTGCAGAAGACCATAACAGAAGGGAGAGTTGAAGGTAAACGTGCAAGGGGAAGACAGCGCTATAAGTGGGAAGATAACATCAAGAGATGGACGGGAAAGAGTCTATCAGAGTGTACCACCAAGACAAGAGACAGAAGACGTTGGAGATCCATTACAGCCAACCTCCGTTGTGGAGATGGCAACTGATGATGATGATGATGTCGTGATAAAATGTCATGTCAGACTAATTTAAAGTGTTAAAATTAAACTAAATAACTATACTAGGTATGGAATAAGAATAAGTTGTTGAAAATCTAATGTAAGAAAAATGAGAGGATCTGTTAAAGAAAGACATAATAACGAATAAAGAATAAATTAGAGAAAGAAAAAAAATGATGTATAAATTTAACTAAGTTATGTGTGTTGAACATCAAGTAAGTGTAGTATTAAGTTATTAATACCTTTCTAACTAATTTAAACAATAGTATGCAATATAATCATGTAATTCTAAGAATATAATCAAAGAATTATGTGAGTTTTCTTTTCTTTCTTTCATTTTTTTAAGTTTCATTCATTTTTTTTAAAATTCAACTCACTTGTCATTTTAATGTGGATTAGTTTTAAAGAATAAATTAAAGTAATTAACATTGGATATGAAGATCCATTCGTAGTCTTGATCCTTGAATTTCCATTAGACAAAATGTTCAAGTATTCTGAATCACGTTATATAACGAATTAGTTCGACTGGAATGTCATTTATTTTCTCCGAAGTGTTTTGAAACAATGTTGTGACAAATGTAAACCAGGAAAGTCCCGGTGTAAAGACGAATATAGTGTCAATTGATTGCAGTCACTTTGCGTATAATTTGCCTATAGAAAGCAGCTGAGTAAATGGTTCATTCATGTGTCAAAAAGCAACGATGGTGCTATGTTCTTTGATTAAGTTTCTCTGTACATAGTATTGTCTTTGCGACAAACAACGTAAATTAGGAATCGACATCATTAGGATTTCGAGATAATGTATCTGCCAAGATGTTGTCGGATCCTGTGATGTACTCGATTGAAAACTCGAAGGGTTGGAGGAGTATAGCAAATCTGGTCAATTTTGGACTCTTGTGATTTGCTCGTTGTAGTGATGCTACGGCCCTTTGATCGGTTTGTACTACAAAAGGGGCTCCCAGTAGGAATTTTTCTAGTTTGGTTATCGCCCACACGACGGCTAAGAGTTCGCGATCAACCGTAGAGTACTTCACTTCTGGTGGTTTCAGTTTCGTGACACGTACAAGTTTGGATGGAGGATGTCGTCATGGTATTGGAGCAAACATGCGCCAATTCCGTAGTTACTCGCATCTGTACGAAGAATGAACTTTTTAGAAGCATCAATTAATCTCAAAATAGGTGGATTTGAAAATATAGAAATTATTTGCCGAAAAATTCTGTCACATTCGTCAGTCCATGTCACTTTCACTGGCATGTTCTTCTTTAGTAATGAGGACAATACAGCAGTGATGGATGACAAGTTAGGTACGAATCTACTGTAATATTGGACTAGACCTAACAAGCTTCTCACTTGTTTCTTCGTTTGAGGAACGGAAATGTTTAAAATTTTTTGAAACTGTACTGGGTAATGTTCGGATATATCCAGCTCCAATAATGTGACCCAAAAAAGTGATCTCATGAAATGCTACCTGTAATTTTGTAGGTTTAGCAGTTAACTTGTACCTTCTCAAGGTATCAAAAACGTATCCAAGACCCAAAAAATGTGTTCCTCAAAAGATGAACTAAACAAGCATATGTCATCTATATATGTAATAATGTCTGGTCTACCTGAAAAAAATGTGTCGCATCATGCGAACAAAGGTAGCTGGAGCGTTAACCAGCCCAAAAGGCATCACGTTCCACTGGTATAGACCTAGCGGAGTTGAAAACGCTGTGTAGTATTTTGCTTTTTCGGTTAGTGGTATCTGCCAATAACCTTTAGTTAAGTCTATCTTAGTAAATATAGTTGCTGTCGATAGACGTGGCAGTAAGTCATCGAGAAGTGGATGTGGTTCGCTATCAACTATCGTTTGTGCATTTAATTTTCTATAGTCGACGCATAGTCTAATGTTATTGTCCTTCTTTCGGACAATAACTAATGGAGAAGAAAATGGGGAATTACTAGTTTCGATAATTCCTAAAGATAACATCTGTTCAAGTTCCTTAGTAGTTTTAGTAAGAAAGTGTATAGGAACAGAATAAGGATGTACCCGAATTGGAGTATCCTCGTTAAGAGTGAGTGATGTCATGATTAATGACTGATGTGCGACCTGGAACATCGGTCAACACATCTGGATAAGATTGTAGCAGATCAGCAATCTTTTGATGCTGTTGCGGTGTAACCGACGAAGAGATGGTTACGTCCCGCCAAGATTCGCTAGATTGTACTACAGGTACAGGTAAAGCTAACTGTACCTCAGGAAAAGAAGATTCTTCTTCCTGGATAACGGATAAATTAGAATAGTGACATGTAGGTCTGAAAGTGTCATCTAATTCATGAAAAATAGCTTGTAGATGTTCAGGTCGAGTATGAAATTGCTTGAGCATATTTATGTGAAATATTTTGTGATGTCCCTTAATGTCCAGGACATAATCAACATCAGAAATCTTATTGATAACCTGGTAAGGACCATTCCACGAGATTAGTAGTCTATTATTGTTATGTGGCAATAACACATAAGCTTGATCTCCTGGAAATAATTGACGTAATCGTCTATTACTGTTTTGGAAAGTTCTAGCTTTCTCTTTCGCAGCCTCAGATGAAGCTGTTGCCATTTGACAGGCATCAATAATGTTATTCCGGAGATTAATTACATATTCATAGGATGACTGAGTGTCCTGAGTCATCTCAGAATCGATTAATAAATCTTTTATCAGTCCCATAGGACCTCTTGGAGGAGCGCCAAAGACTAAATGAAACGGAGAGAAGCCAGTTTGTTCATTTGGCACCTCTCGATAAGCGAATAACACCGCTGGTAGCACTCTGTCCCAGTCCTGTGGATGGTTAACTGTAACTTTATGTAGCATTTGTTTGAGTGTACGGTTAAGTCTTTCTACAGCACCATTACTCATTGGGTGATAAATGCTGCTGAGGTTTCTATCTATTTGCCAAGTCTTCATTACCTCCGTCATAGTCTCAGATATAAATTGAGAACCATGATCTGACAAAAGTTTTCTAGGAAAACCTACTCTAGAAAAGATCAAGTGTAGTGCATCAGCTACATCTGTGGTGGTGGTTGTTTTTAATGGGATGGCTTCTGGCCATCGTGTGCATAAATCGATGCAAGTGAGAATAAACCTATGTCCTCTGGCTGATGGTAAAAGTGGGCCAATGATATCAATGGCCATTTTGTCGAAAGGTCTCACCGATATATCACAAGCCTGAATAGGCGCCGTGTGAAAGGCTCCCCGTGCTTTCACTTCTTGGCATATCGTACAGGAGCGTACGTACTGTGAAATATCTCGTGATACTCCCGGCCAAAAAAAAGAAGATAATACTCGTGAACGTGTACGAGTATAACCCATGTGACCTGCACACTTAGAATCATGTGCATGTTGAAGTATGTACCGCCTAAAAGCAAAAGGTACCATGACTTGTTGTCTTATCTGAGTTTTATCCATAAAACATCTTAATAAAATGTCATTTTTAATACTAAACCACTGACTATAATTTATGTTCCTAGAAAGATTGTCATCTTTGTTGACCAGCGTAAAAAATTTTGTTAGTGACCTGTCTTCCCTCTGTTTTGCAGCAAATGATACTCGGTCAATAGCAGAATGAATCTCGATATTTTCATGATCATTTGTTTCCTTGTTTTCCGTGTCTATAGTCTCTAATTGTTTTGTATGTGCTCTGGTTATTGCTGCATTTCCGATGTATAGATTATTTTTTTCCCATTGAATAATCTCATCTGGTGTGCAATCTTTACTCCCGTGTATGCATCCCACCATAAGGTCGGCAATTGGGTTTCTTAACATGCATGCTTTAACATTGCCTGTGAAGAAAGGTGTGTCAATGTAAATAATAGCTGTTGGATAATATTCTATGGTTCCCCCAAAAGTCATGCACCTGACATGTTCTCCAGTTGCACAATTTGGATGAACAAGTGTCTGACGGATTCCGATCGTGGTCGATCCCGAATCTCTTAAGACTGAGACGATGGATCCATTAACTTTTCCTCTGTTGAAGATCAGTGATCCTGTTCCGTCATTGACTGCTAGACTGACTTCTGGTAGAATATGACCGCAGTTCAGAACTGTCTCTTTTGCTTTCTGAAATATAAGATTACATGTTGGGCAACTATTTGCCACGTTATAATTCATTGCAAAACAAGTAGACGATGACTGTATTTTGTTATCAGTAGTTGAACTCTGAACCCTAGGGGTTGTAGCAGTAGTAACAGCTGCCCCTGTATTATGGTTATAAGTTGTCGATCTACGAGAATGAGAACGATGACGAGAATAATTAGATGAATTATCCCGTTGTCCTCTATTGTAACTGTTATCTCGATGTCTCGAGTTATAATTATCGCTATTGTTCCACTTGTAATCATTATTATAGTTATATGATCGATTATAACTTGAGTTACGTGGATTACTGTTATTTCTTGACTGAGGTGAATAGTTTCTGGTTTGTTGTCGTCCTCTATTAAAGTTATTGTTAAAGTTATTCTGTCCCTTATGAAAATTAATGTCATAGTTTCCTTTGAACCTACCTCTGTCCACACTGTGTGTTCTCGGTTTGTTATTATTATATGCCATATTGGAGGCTACAGGAAGTGGTTCTCTTATCAATGTGCCAGAAATATTAGCATTCGGATGAGCTGTGCAGTAATTTAAGGAAATTTTTTCTAACTCATCAATAGATTCTGGTTTTCTTTCTTGCAGATAAGCAAAGAATGGTGGGCTGACAGACGATAATACTTTATCCCTCAATAACAAATCGACTAACTTGTCGTAGGATTTGTTGACACCTGCCAGTTCAACCCATCTGTTAAAAGTATTGCGTATGTTAGCAATAAAACCTGTGAAATCTCTATTGTTATCTGGCAACAAACTTTTAAAACGCAATCTACATGCCTCTTCGTTCAAGTGGAAACGACGTAGTAACAACGTCTTAATGGCCTCATAGTCTGTTGATAGTGTTGGATCTATATTTTGTGCTGCACTTGCAGGTTCGCCATCTAGAAATTCCTTAAGTTTCAGTGCCCATGCCGCTTTGTCAAGGTTATTCACCTTACATATGTCCTCAAAGCGCGCGAGCCACGATGAAAGGTCATCTACGTGTAACTTGAATGGAGGCAGCTTAAAGTAATAATTACCTTTAAGTCGTGTGGATGAAGATCCAGATTGAGCAGTATCATTTTGGGTTGCTGCAGCGCCCTGTGAATTAAGTTTTGCTGTTTCTAATTTAAGTCGTTGCAATTCCATTTCTTGCTGCAGTATGATTTCTTGTCGTTTCAATTTATTCTCTTCTTCAATCCGTAGGATTTCATCTCTTGCTATCTTTCTTTCTTCTTCTTGTCTTAATTCTGCCTTCTTTTCCGCCTGTTTTCTTTCAAGTTCTTCCATCTCTGCTTTAGCAATGGCTTTATTTTCCTCCTCTTCTGCCTTATATTTTGCAAATTCAGCCAATGCATAAGCCTCGAGAAGTTTTCCTTTTTTCCCAAAATCTTTACCATTTTTAATAAAATAGTCTAAGTTAAGCATCTTGACGTTAATATTGTACGTAATGGTTATGTAATAATCACCAATAAATTGTAAGTAATTATTATACTTATTCAATTTATGAATAGTCGATATAAACAATCATAATATTATTGAACTTAATCTGGGAATGTTCAATTTAATTAATTGTAATATTATCTAACTATTATTTGTAGATTCCATACATAGACATACTATGTTGGGAAAATATTACATATATACTCGTTAATATATCATAAATAGTTATGATATTTATCTATTTCGGGTGCTGAATTACTATCATGCACCTAATAATAAATAGTATTATTCCTCAAGTATTATATCATTCAGTCAGTGATATGTGCTAAGTAAATCATTTAGTAATGGAAAAAATGTACCAAATAATATACACTATGTCCTTTATATGCAGGACAGACTAAAAAGTCAAATTATTTTATAAATATATATTATTATTATATTATGCCTTAATCATGAGCTATAAAGTGCATCGCCCATTTCTTGGACTACCACTGCAAATTGGTGCAAAGTCCCTAATTCTCCTTAAAAGTCATTAAATTTTAATTATATTCATATACACTCTTATTAAGCAAGAAATTATATTATTAGTGTTAAATCATGAACAGATGAAATGAGGACATACGATACGATGGGTAAACCAAGGATAAACAAACCATATTATCACGAAACAAGACGTTTCTACAATAAAAATTGATATTATGAAACCAAATCTGCAAACCGGAAATATAGAGTAGGGTGAAGGTTAACTGAATATAGAGTTAAATCTGCGTACACAAAAATTAATGACGCAAACATGGACTCATTGACGGTTATACAAAAAAAAATGAACTGAATAATAGCAAGATCAGAAAGAACAAGATAGATTACTAACATTGTTACCAAACTAAATAGAATTTAAACTGAATACGATAAAATACACCGATTATTTCACCAAACTAGACATCTAACATATACTGTGAATTAAATGCAGTCCCGAACGAAACAAGCCCCGGAAATGTCATCGACGCGTTCTCCGCGAAATGCGATTTAATTCACTACCCTAAAGACCGTTCAGAATGAATATCGGCAATCCGTAGAGCCATAATTTATTCATTCTGAATCTCCACTCCAACCTCCCACAAATTAGGCACAGCACAAACAATGAAAACAAATATAACGTGCATATAAAATGTATAGAACGGACATGCCTGCAAAATGTGAATTAGACTCAGTGATGTTTCTTATGAATGACAACAGTCACGAACTGAGACTTATCTTTTAACCCGTCGTCCGATGCGATCTTCACCAACGGCCTAGACTAGAGGATAGGACTGTTTGCTCCTTGTTGGTAAATAATGTCTTTTCAATCCTATGATCTACTGAGAAGTTGTATTCTTGAATGAAACATTAGGTGAGCTGGCATCGTCCTTCGATCGTTGGCTTGTACACGGAATATTGTGACGTCACTGATTTTTGCATAGTTACACAAGCCACGTCATGTTCGGAATCATGTGACTTGAACGTTTTCTTGTAATCGTAAACAGTCCGTGAAAGTATGTAAACAAGAAAAATTTCTTTCTTCCTTCGTTCCCCAGCAATGGCAACCACTCTGTTGCGGGGCTTTATACGATTCACTTCTTTTATTGTTGTTGCAGCCCCGTCTTCTATTTCAGTGGTCGTTGTGGAAAGCCACCGTTCTCATTGATTCAATAAGCTTCTTAGTTCTGGTCATTTGATTCATTAATTCTTGATCGTGCTATTGTTGGAATAGTTACGCGAATGTGAGTTAATACTTTCTGTCTGTCACAAGGTTTGAACTCAGTATCATAATTGTTGAATTTGTAACTTCAATGAACGTGATAAGTCTCTTCTCGAGTCCACACAATTTTTAATATACATTTCAAACAGTAGACAGTCCATGGAGGTTGATTATGAAAACATTATATATTAGAATTGAATCATACATCATAAATGCTATCCATGCATTATAGTCCTGGTCCAATAATATGCAACCCTATAGTCAGAACGTCGTAACTATATGTACGCGCGGTTGGGACATCCAACGGCCGACAATGAGATTAGACGTCTGGCGATATAAAACGAATGTGGACCATAATTTCATCCTTCCTTGACTTTAGTTAAAATTACTAACCTCGATACATTCCTCTCTTCATAAGAATATCGGACTGACCCATGTCCGTACTGCAATAACATATGTGCGGCAATATCATGCCTACCACTGGAAGGATTATAGGACACGTCTTATCCGTTTGACGGTCATCTAAGAAAAGGGTGTGGTAACCTAGTCACGGTGCGTGACATACCAACGCATACACGTCATAATCAATCGTGTGTATCGCGTACACTAACTAACAATTATTTACATTATATTAAACGTAGTCACCTATTAATCTTATGCTGTTAACCTCTAGCAGACCATGCCAATAAAATACCTTAACAAGGTTGCGGTATTACTATTCTTTTCTCCCCTGTATGGTTACAGTAACACATTTAATGTTTTTGATTAATATGTTATAACTTCTTTTGCCTTTTTTGCTCCATATTGAGCAAGGAGCCACCAATACAGCTGGTTCCCTTACATGAAGCCTGCATCATAGCGTTCATAGCCTGTTGTTGTAGTGGTAGTTTCTGTAATTTGTTTTACATAATGAGGCTGCCAACACAACCTCCAATTAGTCGCCTGTTATGACATGTCTGAGGTAGCAGAAGTTCTATTCTGTCATTGTCTTCTCAGTGTTATAACTGTTTAGTTTCAAATCTGTCAATTGAAGACACTAATCTTTGTTCATATTGAAAACACTTCAGAGAGTTGTGGTGCTGGGACATGAAAACATCAACTGCCCAATCTACACACAGCTGGATCCAAACCAGTGTCATGTGATGACAGAGTTCCTCAACCGCTACACCCTGATAGGGGAATCTGTGCCTGGTGCTCGTGCCCTGAAGATCTACAGGCTGGCTGCCTTCGCCCCTGCTATGCCTCCTTCAGCAGACTACAGTATTCGTGTTTATGTTGTTGAGGATACAATTGATGCATTAGACGTAAGTCTTTTTATATAACGTATACTCTGGACACGTAGACATTTGTCATGATGTGGACTTTTTGTTTGGTTTTTGTCGTTTTAAAAAAAAAATAAAGTTTACGATCTCATCTTTGTCATTTTCAAATACATCATCATCATCACTTTCATCTGTGCTTCTTACAGACCATGAAGCCACCACTACAACTGGTCTCCTCTTGCAGGGACCCTGTACTAAGCATTCACATGTTCTTGTAGTAGTGGTTCTTGTGGCAGTTTGGCTTACTTGATGGTGGGATTGGGCAACCCCATGCAGTAGTGGTTCTTGTGGCAGTTTAGCTTACTTGATGATGGGATTGGGCAACCCCATGTAGTAGTGGTTCTTGTGGCAGTTTGGCTTACTTGATGATGGGATTGGGCAACCCCATGCACAACCTCATATTAGTTGCTTTCTTGACATACCTGAGGGTGCAGTCTCTTTGTCTCTTCAGAGATCATAGTAATTCCTTGGGGATTTCAGAAGAAGATAGCCAGCTGTAAAATGTTAAAGGTAGTCCTATAGTCTATACGCCATTAGGAGTGTGAGGTGTGACTTCACCAATACTAAGTCTCAGCTTTATCAGTTTCGGTGACTAGTTCCATACCTTGATGCATATACCTTCCCTGACACAAGAGCAGAATCTTGTTCTCTTCTTTGATCCTTAGCCACCAACTGTCAAAGTAGTTGGTGGCCATCACGCCTGGTGGCGTCTTGTAGGGCAGCAACAAACTGCTTCTACTTTGCTTGGTCAGCAGCCATCCTTCATGCAGTGCCCCAGCTCTGGTTGATTCTTTGCATCTTGGCCTCCACAGTTATCCACCAAGTTGTTTTTGGTCATCCTCTCTTTCGCTTTCCTTCAGGGGTCTATAGTATATCTGTTCTTGTGATGGCATCAGGATCTGTTCTGATGGGGTCAACCAACTCTAGCATCTGCCAGCTATGATGGTGTGCATGTAAAAGAGCAGAGTCAGGTGTCCATTTACAACTAGGCAGACTGAAGCATGATGCCACTTGTCTCAAATCCAGTAACTTTACCTCAAGAAGCAAACACTGTAGTATATGCGATATTTTTAACATTTCGCTCCCCTAAAGCAGTATATGCAGTGGAAATACCTTCATAATATACATAATACCTCTGTCTCATAAATTTGATAATTTAATTGTATTTTTTTTTTTTTACAGTTTTAAACAACAGCTCAGATTTTGTTTTATTTTAATAAAGATAAGTCATTAAAAATTATGTGCAATTTATTCTTTTTCAGACTCAATATAACTAATGTTAGAATTCAAATTGTTTAGCTATTTTATTGAATACACCCTATTCTACAGTGGGAAACTATTTTGCAAGAAACTTCCAGAAACACGGCCAGGGTGACAGAAATGTAAATATAATATTGCATAATTAAACACTCAAAAAGACAAAATAATTTTGTAAATCATTGCCAGAAAACAGAAGAAAAAGATGATCAAATCAATCAGAAAGCCACCAACACCAACACAGGGTGACTACCAAGCAATGAACAGATCAGAACAAATTGTCATTCTGCGCCTCAGAACAGGACACAACCGACTCCGCAGCCACATGTATACAAAATTCAAGATTGGCTATTCAGCCATGTGTACATGTGGACAGGCACCCCAGACTGCGGAGCACGTACTTCAAGATTGCCCCGAATATGATATATTGAGGCAAACCCACTGGCCCAGAGAAACAACACTGGGAGCAAAACTATACGGACCTCTGTATGAACTACAAAAGACAGTAAAGTTTATACAAGAAACAACATTGCAGATATAGACAATATATTTCAAGCGAACGAAAGAAGAAGAAGAATTGCCAGAAACAACTGGTTTGATGTCAGACATAAAGGTAAAGAAATCACTGTCCATCGAGTAACAACTTCCAAGTCAGAAAAATTACATGAAGGTTAAACAGCTCCCAAAAATAATATCCCATCAGAATCGGCCCCAGACAACATATAACAGACGGTTAGAAGTAGCATGTAACTGATTAGTTCTCAGCAGGTCATTATTTATGAGCAAAGAACAAAACCAGGACTAGTTAGCATCGTAATGTTAACAAATAGAAGCTAACAGAGAGCCAAAACAAAAGTCTGTGTTAACAAATTTAGGGTAAATTGCCAAGAACACATTCTACTTAGCAAATAGATGGAAACAGATCTGAAACAAATGGAAAATGAAAAATTAAACCGAGGTCATCGAGGGCACAGAAGAATTAAGAGGGTATCTGAGTCCATCATTCATCATATCATTATTGGCTCCCTGTAAGGCATGGTATGAAGCCCCTGCTGCTACTGGGCCTATAGCAGGAAGCTCTTAAAGCAATAGTTTGTAAGTAATTTGTTTCATATTATGATGGGATTGCTAGCCTCATTGTTAAGGGTAAAATTAATATGTTATAATATGTTGCTACAGGCAGGCATATATCCATTGATTTGATGAGATGTAGCTGTCTGTGGTGTTACGGGCCTCAGGACCCCAGTATGTTCTAGTATTTGAGGATGACCAAGTTATTATATGCGTATTCAGTTTATAGAGTCAAAGTCCCTCGGGTTCTTATCACTTTTGTAGGATTCCGTAATACTGTTCGTTGGTATCGATAATGTCTGCTTAACCCTTGTGATACATTATGTGCTGAACATGTTTCATATTAAATATTCGACCCTTGACTGACCTGTATTAGTCTCTTGTGGTATTGATTATATTGGCAGTGTGAGATGCAGCGTGTTAAGACATTAATCATCACTAGTCATGATCAGTTGAATATTAACAGCATTTAACTCAACTCCGAATACGACAGTTGATAAGACCGTGATTTTGACGACTCAAAATATTTAATTAGTAATTTCATACCATGAGCAGACACCAACTACATGGGAACAAAAGTCACATCACATTCATGTACGATCTGTAAGAGTTCTCATTATTTCATAAACACATGTTCACAATCTCTATCTAGAGTTCTGGTTCAAGGTCAGTTCCTTTTAACGGCCAATGTCCTTTGGCATAAATTCAGAGGCTAACTAGACTTACTCCCGTCGCTAGTTTATACAATAGCCTTTTGCACTAGACTTAACTATCCTGCTAGTTCTGCAATACACTTATTATGCTAGGCTTACGTCTACTGCTAGTCGTCTAATATCCGTTACACTAGGCTTACGCTTGCCGCTAGCTGTACAATATCCATCTATACTAGTCTTACACTATTGCTAGTACCGTAATGTTCCTTTGGCATACCACGCCAGGCTAATCTGCCATAATTATGCAAACTGCGTTATTCATACGACGACTTACGTTTGGTTCAAGAAATACACTGCTCAATTGGCTTCCCAGCCACACAATTAATAAGTGGTTATACCACACAATATAAGTGGCAATGGCCACACATGCCATACGCTGCCGTTGGGGCCGAAGCCCACACGTCGAATATATGGTGGCTATGCCACACAATCCATAGTGGCGATGCCACACATTTCAAACACTGCCGTTAGGGCCGAAGCCCACACGTCGAATGACCTTACAAAGACATACGCGTCATGCATAGTGATATGCATACTACGTCGTTAATATATATTCAATTGCGATGTTCCATGGTGCAGCAATCCGAGTGTGATCAAAACTCAAATGCATGCACACATGCAACAATTATCGACATCGGTCGCGGAGATATATCTCTATTCGATTGAGGTGTTCCATGATACAGCCATTCGGATCGAGCTCAAATCCAAATGTCTGTAAGCATGAAACAATCCTCAACATCATCCCCCTCACTTCCAAACGTGACACTTGTGGCACGGATGATAGTGATGGAGAAGACGCTCGTCTCCCGAATATATTAATATTAGTACTATCTACTTATAACTATCATAATCATTAAGTAGACACATTAAATTTTATAACATTAATAATAGCACTTGTCAACATGGTCACTAAAGAGTTAATTCAATTTCTTCTCAGAGAAGTTGCGCGATAAAAGATCTGCCAAGTTATTGTCTGATCCAGAAATAGGCAGAATCGTAAATGAAAATTCTTGAATCAACAGGTACCATAGATGTATTCTAGCGTTACGCATTGTTCTAGCTGTTATGTAAGTAAGAGGACTATGGTCTGTCATAATGTAAAAGTGCGTGCCGATGAGATATCTTGACAGCTTCTCCAGGCACCAGACCATCGACAGGAGCTCACGTTCACCTGTCGCATACTTCTATTCAGCGGGAGTCAGTTTCCTCGACACATAGAAACATGGATGGAGTGTTTCCCTGTAACATTGCAGCAAACAGCCACCCATGGAGTAACTCGAGGCATCTGATTGAAGTATGAATGGAATACGTATATTCGGTAAAAACAAAATAGGTGCATTACTAAATAATTTCTTAATTGTTACTAAAGCGCTTTCGCAATCTTTGTCCCAACGTACCTTATTAGGACTACCTTTGGTCAACAGTGCAGACAAAGGTGTAGATAGTTGAGCGAAATGAGGGATGAACTTATGGTAATAGTTTATCAAGCCTAAAAGGCTTCTAACTTGTTTCTTAGTTGAAGGGGTAGAAATCTCTAGAATTCTTTTGACTGTATTGTCGTCAGGATACAGTTTGTGGTTACCTATTCGGTGACCAAGAAAAGAAATTTCCTGACAACCTATTTGGACCTTTGAAGGTCGCACAGTCAAACCATGCATACGTAACGTATGTAGAAGGGAAGTTAAACCATCAATATGGTCTTCCCACGAGTCATGAAATAGGCAGATGTCATCGATGTACGTGATGACATCTTTACGATCGCCAAGAAGGCGGCGCATCATGCACACAAACGTCGCTGGCGCATTCACTAACCCACAACACATATAATTCCATTGGTAGAGCCCAAATGGAGTTTTGAAAGCTGTGTAAGGTTTGGCATTTTCGGCAAGAGGAATTTGCCAGTAGCCTTTAGAGAGATCTAGTTTGCTAAAGAAGGTAGCATTAGATAATTCTGACAAAAGATCATCTAAAAGAGGCATAGGCTCACCGTCTGTGATTGTAATTTTATTCAATCGCCTAAAATCAATACAAATACGTAAAGAATCATCCTTCTTTTTAACTATCACCATTGGGAATGCATATGGTGATTCCGAAGGAGATATTACACCTAAACGTATCATCTCTTTTAACTCTTTTTCTACCCTATCTTTGTGGTGTAAAGATATAGGATAGGGTCTAAGTTTGATAGGTTTATAATCAGTAAGAGTAATATCATGGGATATAAGCGATGTCTGACCTGGAAGGTCGGTGAGAACATCATTGAAAGAAATAAGAATATCCCGAACTTGATCTTGTTGTGACGAAGATAGTGAAGAAGAAATAGTCACGTCTTCCCAAGATTCCGATGATTGCAAAGAAGGTAATTGGAATTGTAAAGGGATAGACGAAGTGGTATCTTCTTCATGAACAACTGCAAAAGAAGCAGTATGATGTGAAGAATCATCAATAGAGTTAATAACAGGAATTAATTCCTGTGGTCTTTCAACTGCTAATTTTAGCATGTTGACATGGAAGGTTTTGATTTTAACTCTAACGTTCACTGAGTAGTCAACATCTGTGACTTGTTTGATAACATCAAATGGACCTTGCCATGATATCAGTAATTTGTTATCGTTATGAGGTAGCAACAACCAAACTTTTTCCCCTGGTTTGAAGGATCTTAATATTCTCTTTTGATTATGTAATAATCTTGATCGTTGAGTGGCTGATTTAATACTCTGGGATGCATACGTGCACGCATCAATGATTCGTTGTCGGAGATCAATAACTAACTCGTAGCTGTTTCGAGTGGCTGTATCAATTGATGCTCCAATCAACAAATCCTTGAGTATCATCATTGGTCCGCGAGGATTCGAACCATAAACCAATTCGAACGGAGACCATCCCGTGCTTTCGTGAGGCACTTCACGAAAAGCGAACAGGGCCGCCGGCAGAAGCCTGTCCCATTCACGAGGGCATTCTTCAGTTATCTTAGATAACATCTGTTTTAGAGTGCTATTGTAGCGCTCGCACACACCGTTTGATTGGGGCCTATACGCACTACAAAACGAGTGGTGAACAGATAACATGGATTCTAAATCCCTCATGATGTTGGAAGTAAATTGTGATCCTTGATCTGACAAAATATCCTCCGGAAAACCGATTCGACAAAATATCGAAAATAATGCATCAGACACGGATGCAGTTGTGATGGTTTTCAATGGTATGGCTTCTGGCCAACGCGTGCAAAGATCTATGCAAGTTAAAATATAACGAAATCCATTATTTGAAACAATTGATAACGGACCCACTATATCTACTGCAATCTTTTTGAAAGGTCTTTCAGGCACGTCAGTAATCTGTAAGGGTGCCGTATGGAACCTGCCCTTACGTGCTATACCTTGGCATGTTGTAGATGATTTGCAGTATAACTTTGTATCTTTATTAACCCCAGGCCAATAAAATTGTGACGTAACACGAAACAATGTTCTTTTGATCCCCATATGACCTGCCATAGGGGAGTCATGACCTGTTTGTAGGACCAATGGTCTGTATTCCTTAGGTACTATCACTTGATGTATAATTGTTTTGCCATCATCATAATATCTAGTGAGTATTGATTTCTTTATCTTGAACCATTGTTTAGCCCCTCTTGTGTATTTAATCGTTTTTTTGTTCTGCTCGGCTAAACAATCCTTGTAAAGTTGGGTCACTCTTCTGTTTTTCTGCAAAAACAGAAGGTGTAACAGTGCCAACTTGAGACATAATTGTATCTATTATAGGAAGAGGTGGTGTAGCCATGTCCGTAGCTAACTGTTGTGCTCTCGTTACAACAGCATTTGCCACCTGTGGGTGAGATTCAACCCACATTGCAATCTCCTCAGGAGTGCAATCTTTAACTCCTGGTATGTTTCCTATTATAATTTCAGTTATGGGTGCTCTCAAGCCGCAGGCATAGACAGTGCCTGTGTAAAAAGGAGTATCAATGTATACTCGTGCCACAGGGAAAGTTTCTATATTCCCACCAAATGTGACACACTTAACTGATTTGCCTGTAAAAGCAGAGGGCTTGATAAGCGAGTGCTTTATGCCTATCGTTGAGGACCCAGTGTCTCGCAAAACTCTCACTACCTTACCATCCAATATTCCGGGATGAAATGTAAGATAACCAACATTTACACATGCCGACATTGTAGGCATACAATGACCACAATCAAGTGTAATTGTAGACTTTAATCTTTTTTTCGACTGACACTCATAACGTGTATCATTCATTACCATACATGCGTTCGCATGATCATTATCATCATTACCTTTTTCCTTTTTAACACTGCAACTATTTGCATGTCTATGTTTATTTTTGTCTCTCGACGGAGATCTGGCATTACCTTTGTTATTATTGACTGTCTTTTTATTGCTATAATAAAAATCAGTAGAGTTATCCTTCCTGGCATCTCTACCATAAGATGATCTCTGTTTATAGTATCCTTTTTGATGTGAACCATCATAATCCCTGCCTCTGTGATACCCACGATCATGAGGTGAATATCCTCTATAACCTCGTCGATATGAATTCGAAGGAGAGCGATGACGACGGAAGTTATAAAAACCTCTGTCGGATTGATAATAATCTGAACGACAACGTCCATGAAAGCTCTTCGATCGAGGTCTCTGATCATGTTGTGCCGCGCACACAGGCATAGGATCTCGAATAGTCGATCTATGAAGATCTTTATTCTGATGTGCGGTCTGATACTGTCTTCCGAATTTTTCATACTCATCGATAGAATTAGGATGTCTTTCTTGTAAAAATACTTCTAATTCAGTGCTGCATGCGGATAAAACTTTATCTCGCAGCATGAGATCTATAACACCTTCATATGTTTTATTTATACCAGATAGATCAATCCATCTGCTAAGGAAATGTTTAATAGATGCAATGAATTCACCAAAATCTGCATCCTTGCTTGGCTTAGCCGCATGAAAACGATCTCTGAATCCAGACTCAGTTAACTGGAAACGTCTTAGTAATACCTCTTTTACGACATCGAAATCGCTTCTGCTCTTTTCATCAAGACTCATGAAACATTTAAGTGAGTCACCAGTCAAAAAATCAAGTAAAAGACTGCTCCATCTTTCCTTGGGTATGTTCAGAGCTGTGACCTTGATGATGAATCTAGATATGAAAGAGTCAACACAATCGCGAGTTTGGTCAAAATGTGGCATTTTTAACTTAGGATAGAAAATATTTGTACCAGCCGCAGTCTTAGTTTGTTCAGACTGCACTTTAGCTAATTCTAAAGATTTTTCTTTTTCTGCATGAAGTTTTAAAGCTTCCATCTCCATGGCATTTTTATGGGCTTGATCCAGTTGCATAAGTTCCATTCTCCTTAATTCCATTTCTTTATCTCGTTGTGCCATTCTTTCCTTCTCAAATTCTCTGTCTTTTTCTTGTTGAGCTAATTCTTTATCTCGTTGAGCCATCTCTTTTTCTTTC
Organism: Oreohelix idahoensis; assembly: GCA_024509875.1. Taxonomy (NCBI): domain Eukaryota; kingdom Metazoa; phylum Mollusca; class Gastropoda; order Stylommatophora; family Oreohelicidae; genus Oreohelix; species Oreohelix idahoensis. Next base: position 801,420 of record JAMPIV010006075.1, read on the forward strand.
ATTTCCCTCTCTTGGGTTAATTCAAACCTCCTAAGCTCATCAGCTCGTTTAGTCATTTCGCGCTGTTCCATTCTTTCCAGACGCGATAAATATTCATCATATTTCATATCTGCAAAACTTTGTAGTTCCGCTCCTGATTTTCCATAACTTTTTCCAATATCAATGAATTCCTGTAGTGTAGACATGATAATAGGTTTCTGAGTACCTTCGATAGTCTATAATATACACCAGGCTTATAGAACTCACTATAATATGTACATGAATATATTAATCAATAACAAACAAGTTCCAAGAACATGTGACAAAGACAGTGAAAACCATCAAATGAGTTACAATGAAATGATTTTTCAGTCATACGACAACAATTTACACTTATAAAGTAAATAAAGGAGACTTATACTCAGTAATCAGTAAAAGAAAGAAAAGAATTTACATCACAGAAATATAACAAGACAAGTCGTCTTAAACGAAACGTGTAGACAAAGAAGTTTTAGATCACACACGACAACAATTGTCAACAGTACTGAAATTAGGTTACGTAAATAAAGAGGACGTAATTCACTTGACGCAACTGCTAAGTACACAAAATATGGTTATATTGCGAACTGAGGAAACATTTATATCCTGACTCCAAAGAAAAAATATAATCAGTCAGATCCTCAGTCAGCGAATATAAGCATGCAAATCTAATAGAAGTTAACATTCACTGAAGTTTTCCTGGGAAAATTCCAGTCAATATTAAACACGACGAATATACGAATATACGAATAAACATGAATGGGGAACACAGATGATGAGTATAAAAGTAAGTAAAGTAACAATGAACTGTAGACCAAAGCTAATGCAAGGACAATATGATAATGTTCAAGCGCCCAAGTAAAATCAGGAACTTATCTGTTTCGCTGTCCCTCTGAGAAATACATGAGTGCATGTAATTCTAATCCAAGTTCCGAACCGTGTCTTCAACAGCTGAAGTCCATTGATTGTAGACCTTGACCTTCGCAGTAGGACAACCGTCTGAAAGTATTGCTTCGGTCTTCGAACGTAATTTCTTCAATTGATCTGCGTCGCAGCCTCAGATGAATTTGATGAAGAGATACATTCTTCACTGGTTCAGGTTCTCGAGTGGAAGATTACCGTTCTATCTGCGTGAATCAGTCGCTTTGGTGGAAGAAAATTCGGATTCTCTCAGGCCAAGTTGTCTGCTAGCGGTGACGGCATCGATGTAGTGACGTCACTTTCTGTCCTGCGCATTTCAGTTGCCGGTTAGGCTTGAATGAATGATTTTACCTTCAAAACGTTCATCATCAGTTTAACTTTCTTCGATACTTGAAGGGGGAATCCAGTATTCACGAAATCCAGACACCTTCTGACACCAGTATGTTACGGGCCTCGGGACCCCAGTATGTTCTGGGTGCTTCGATGACTTCTAGTATTTGAGGATGACCAAGTTATTATATGCGTATTCAGTTTATAGAGTCAAAGTCCCTCGGGTTCTTATCACTTTTGTAGGATTCCGTAATACTGTTCGTTGGTATCGATAATGTCTGCTTAACCCTTGTGATACATTATGTGCTGAACATGTTTCATATTAAATATTCGACCCTTGACTGACCTGTATTAGTCTCTTGTGGTATTGATTATATTGGCAGTGTGAGATGCAGCGTGTTAAGACATTAATCATCACTAGTCATGATCAGTTGAATATTAACAGCATTTAACTCAACTCCGAATACGACAGTTGATAAGACCGTGATTTTGACGACTCAAAATATTTAATTAGTAATTTCATACCATGAGCAGACACCAACTACATGGGAACAAAAGTCACATCACATTCATGTACGATCTGTAAGAGTTCTCATTATTTCATAAACACATGTTCACAATCTCTATCTAGAGTTCTGTTTCAAGGTCAGCTCCTTTTAACGGCCAATGTCCTTTGGCATAAATTCAGAGGCTAACTAGACTTACTCCCGTCGCTAGTTTATACAATAGCCTTTTGCACTAGACTTAACTATCCTGCTAGTTCTGCAATACACTTATTATGCTAGGCTTACGTCTACTGCTAGTCGTCTAATATCCGTTACACTAGGCTTACGCTTGCCGCTAGCTGTACAATATCCATCTATACTAGTCTTACACTATTGCTAGTACCGTAATGTTCCTTTGGCATACCACGCCAGGCTAATCTGCCATAATTATGCAAACTGCGTTATTCATACGACGACTTACGTTTGGTTCAAGAAATACACTGCTCAATTGGCTTCCCAGCCACACAATTAATAAGTGGTTATACCACACAATATAAGTGGCAATGGCCACACATGCCATACGCTGCCGTTGGGGCCGAAGCCCACACGTCGAATATATGGTGGCTATGCCACACAGTTCATAGTGGCGATGCCACACATTTCAAACACTGCCGTTAGGGCCGAAGCCCACACGTCGAATGACCTTACAAAGACATACGCGTCATGCATAGTGATATGCATACTACGTCGTTAATATATATTCAATTGCGATGTTCCATGGTGCAGCAATCCGAGTGTGATCAAAACTCAAATGCATACACACATGCAACAATCATCGACATCGGTCGCGGAGATATATCTCTATTCGATTGAGGTGTTCCATGATACAGCCATTCGGATCGAGCTCAAATCCAAATGTCTGTAAGCATGAAACAATCCTCAACATGTGGTAAAGTCAGTTTTTGTGTACGATTTTTCACTTATATTGAACGCCGCATAACTTGCTACGTCACCGGTCACTAATGGTGTAATATATCACGCGCTTTTGCATTCTAACGGTCAGCCGTCTTGGCCTTTCGTATTTTTCAGTCGTCTGGAGTAGACGTACTTTTTTTCAAGCTTCCTAAGATTGTGGATACTTGTATTCTGATGTTCAGTGGCATTGTTATTTCGGAGGCCGCCACTTACTTGATATTATGCAAGATGGTACATTAACTTACCCAGAAGTTATTACCACATCCAGGAAGTATTTTTTCGAATAATGCATCTAAGATTTTGTCATGAATAATTCTGCCGCAATGCTTGGGTCCTTGTGGTCTACACGAACCTCTAGACACAACGGCCAGAATTAAGGAGGAGAGGATTGTATTGTATATCATTGCCACTTATTATAAGATGCCTATGATTGAGATTTATGGACAGAACTGCCCAACTTGCACACAGGACCACCTATTTTTTCACCCTTACCCGAGAAAGCTAGACATCCGATCTCACTACCCAGGAGACCAGGGGGGAGTAAGACATCATTAGGATCACTGGTTCTGAAAAATTATTTCCGTAAATTATATTCCTTTAACTGGGAATCGAGCCTGGTACCTCTAGAACTTGAAGTGGATGCCATACCTCTTAGCCTCTCCGACCCCTATACAGCAGTTATAAGAATTAGTCACCAATGTGGCGAGAGGTTTTATTTGGCTCTTGGATCAGTATAGTACTGACAATTACAGAAATAGGATTTCTGCAGAAAATGGTGAAGTCCCAGTGTCTGAGAGGACTACTGGTATCACAAATTAGTTACGGCTGTGAATGTTCTGATCTCGAAACAATAGTAGAGAGGAGACCGACATAAAGTGCCACCTCCGCTGTGTAACTAACTGTGATATTAATAAACAAGGAAACAGATTTTACTTAACAAAGATAAAATTGACAAGTCGTTCAAATACAATTTCCTTATTATTTATTTAGTATATACACTATCTACTCATGTGCTGAAGGGTGAATGTTGAAAAATGGAATGTAATGAATTTGTAAGTTTACATATTATTTACAAATATTTATTATATATATATATATATATATATATATATATATATATATATATATATATATATATATATATATATATATATATATATATATATATATATATATATATATATATATATATATGTAAATAAACATTACAACAAGTTTTCCAATTATAGGAACAAAAAAAAATTATATCAGCTGTGCTGTTATTTAATTATAGTACATGGATCAGCTGTGCTGTTAATTAAGGATATAACACTTATCAGCTATGCTGTTATTTTTGTCTCTTGCTATGCTAATTTCACTTTCTCATCACTGACAGTTTCTATGCTCACAATGCTGACAGAAATGGTACGAATTAGTACTCATCTCTTAAAACGTTCTGTTCTCCTTAGTTTGGTTCACACCACTCCTGCTGAGGCTCGTTACTTTAGCCCACCCAAGACTGAGGGGGACTAAAGATGTAGCTTCTGTACAATCTCTATGCTCCTGAGAAGTTCCAGGCAGCGGGATTGACTCGAACATACGACCTCAGGTTTTTAGGACACAAATAAACCTGTAACAAAGCAAAAATAGGGGCTAATTTCTGTCCTCAAGCCCACCTATTTCTAGTGTGAGTGAAATGAGCGTGTCTCAGATGTATGCATGTAGGATGAATGACAACATGGCTCAGTATGAATTAGCAATAGCGAGACAAGACAGGTGTCTACTTGCAAAGCATTCTTTCTGATAAACTAATACATGGATACATTCAATAATATAGATTCAATACATGAATACATTTAATACATGAATACATCCCATAATATAAATCAATACATGAATAAATCCAATAATATGTACACCTAGGTGTGATACAACAATGTCCTTCCCCCTATACTATACCACGCCCTCTCTGACAAGTGCTATACTAGCTGGTAACATATATCCTAACAATATTGTTATGTTCTTATGATAGGAGTATATGAGACGAGGACTGGTTGGTGATATATCAGGTGGGAGTTATAGGAGACAATAGATTGAGGTATGAGTCCTATTAGTCTTTGTCTATATCAATCATATACATTCATAGTGAACCCAAAATATATTAAATATATACAGGTGTAGGTAGTATAATGACACACAACAAATACCAACATTATATACCTGCTGAAGGCCTATTTTTCTAAAGGTTATCGTAAATTGATATTTACCCTCCAAGATTTAAAAAGGCCAGTTTGACTCGACTAGTGAAGTAGGCTGCAGGTCGATGCCCTCAGGTAAGCAACAAATCAAAGTGACAGCTTCTTCCTCTTCAGTCGGTATCTCTGGCGTCAAGTTCGGGATTGCGTGGTTAGCATAAAATTCCGCCCGAATATATAGGCAGGTAAATACGTAAGGAAAGCTTTCGGTTGGTTCCTGGCGGAGCAAGTTGATTGGTTTCCTCCGGTTTCGTCTTTTGCTCATACAGCCTAATTTTATTCAGTTTTTAGCCGCCATCTTGCGTGAACTGCGTGAACAGTATAATTTATTCTGTCTCAGAGACTGGTGAATGGTGCAAGTTGATTGGTTGAAGCAAATCTGTATCTCGACATAGTGATTAACAAAGTAGTGGGTTACACTTCGTTTCACGACATAGCCCCCTCCTTTCCTAGCTGTGACTTGTCATAGCTGACGTGTAAACCCCTGCTGTGGTTAATCCTTTTGCGTCTGTCCTTCCAGAGTACTAGGGTGTCGACTTAAAAAATCAGCTCCTACATTGTCTCTTCCCGGAATGTAATTCACGGTAAAGGAATAAGGCGCCAGAAGCAGACTCCACCTTAACAATCTCGAATTTAGCTTTTTAGATGCAGCCAAGAATGTTAAAGGTTGGTGATCGCTTTGGACAATGAAGTGTGTCCCATACAGATAAGGTGAAAATTTGTTGATGGACCAAATTAGAGCTAAACATTCTTTCTCTATGGTCGAGTAATTCAACTCAGCTGCATTCAGCTTCCTACTGGCGTAGGCGACTGGTAAAAGTTCCTCCGGCTGGGCTTTTGATTTCTGCAAGAGAGTTGCACCAATACCTATACTGCTAGCGTCCGTTCTTAATACAAATTCCTGTGTGATATCGGGTAGTGTAAGGATGGGTTTGCTGGTGAGTTTTGCTTTTAGCTCTGTGTAAGCTTTTTCACAATCAGCATTCCATTGGATTTTGTCAGGCTGTCCTTTCTTCGTTAAGTTAGTTAATGGTGCACACAGAGAGTTAAAGTGGGGTATGTACTTCTGATAGAACCCACATAATGACACGAATGATCTCACATCTTTCTTCGTTTGAGGTCTGGGTGCCTTCTTTAGCTTCTCTATATTCTTTGGGTCAGGAGACATATGACCTGTAGAAATAGTGTGACCTAGGAATTCCAACTCCTTACAACCGATATAGCACTTGGTTGGACGTGCAGTCAATCCAGTTTCTCTCAGTCTGTCAAACAACATGGAGAGCGCTACTATATGCTCTTCAAGTGTGTTTGTAGCAACAAGAATGTCATCCATAAAGTTAGTGATATGGGGATTTTGTAGAGGTTCCAATAATTTCCTCATCATTCTTGAAAAGATACTGGGAGCATTTTTCAGCCCAAAAGGTAGTACATTAAACTCGTAGTGTCCGTCTGATGTACTAAATGCCAGCATTTTCCTAACTTCTGGTTTCACTGGTATTTGGTAGTATCCCTTGCTTAGATCTACCTTCGATAAATACCTAGCCTTACTCAGTGTAGAGAACAGCTGGTTGGTGTCAGGTAATGGGTCCACCTGAGATTCTGTGATCGCATTAAGCTTCCGGTAGTCAATACATAACCTGTGTTCACCACTCGGCTTTCTCAATAGCACCACACTTGAGCTATAGGGAGAGTCTGACTTCGAGATAATTTTCTCCTTCAACAGATAATCAACTTCCTCCCTTAGTGCTTGGGCTTTCGCATAGGGTATAGGGTATGTTCTCATGCATACTGGGGTAGGGTCGGTAACCTTCATGTCGTACTCTAACAGATTCGTACGACCTGGCTTATCTGTGAGCACATCAGCATGGGTTTCCAACACTTTCTGAACCCTCTTCTTCTGCTCTGGAGTTAAATGTTCACTAATATTTACTTGAACATAATCCTCTGTAGTTGTGAGTGGATACTCCATAGAGTGAAGTGGTTCACCGTGCATTTCTGTTGCAATGGCTAGGGTCATAATATGTGCAACTTCTGATGATTCCTTGTCATAGTATTTTTTAAGAAGATTGACATGATATACCTTCTCCTTTCCTTTCTTGTCAATCTTATAATTGGTCCTGGAAAGTTTCTCCAGTATGACATAGGGTCCCTGCCATCCAATCTGCAATTTATTATTGCTGCTCGGCAACAGTAATAACACCTTTTCACCCACCTCCAGTTCCCTATCCTTTGCTTTTTTGTTGTAGTACGCAGCATGCTTCCTCCTGGCCTGTCTTAAGTTATCATTGGCCAGTTTCCAACCTGCTTTCAATCGAGATGTCAACTCGTTGACGTACTGGTATGCGGAAGTCACTGTTTCCTCTGCCTTTTCATCAGTCCATGTCCGCAGCAATGCTTCCAGTGGACCTTTTATTGGTATTCCAAACAACAATGTAGCTGGAGCCAATCCAGTTGAGTTGTGGGGTACTTCCCTATATGCAAATAGTGCAGCGGGTAAGTATGTATCCCAAGTATCAGGTTTTTCACTCGCCAGCTTTCTAAGGATTGAAATTAGCGTACCATTGAACCGCTCTACTTGACCGTTCCCTTGGGCATGGTAGGGACTACAATGATAGTGCCTGGCTTGAAATATCCTGAATACTTCTTGTGTTAGCCTTCCCTTAAACTGAGACCCATTGTCAGTCAATATCTGATGCGGGAAACCTAATCGGGTAAATATTGTCAACAGGGCCTCTGCCACGTGCTTTGAATCTATAGCTGACATGGCCACTGCTTCTCCCCACATAGAGCAAGTATCAATCAAGGTTAAGATGTAAGCATTTCTCTTCTTGGTCCTAGTGAGGGGTCCAACAATATCTACTGCAACACGTTCAAAAGGGGTTCCCATAATAGGCATTTCTCCCAGTGTTGCTGGTGCAGTCCTATGCTTAGGAGCTACTCTTTGGCATTCTGGACAGGATCTTACATATCTTTTTATGTCCTCTGTAATTCTTGGCCAAAAGTAGTGACAGGCTATCCTTTGTCCAGTGGCCCCTATTCCCATATGTCCACTGAAGGGTATAGCATGTCCTAGCGTCATAACCTTCTCCCTGTAAGATTTTGGCACTACAAGCTGTCCATGCCCTTTAGGTCCTGTTCCAGCTTTTCTGTATAGTAGGCCATTCTTCATATATAAGTCTCCTTTCTCTGGAGGGTTATGTGCTTTAGGCAATTTGCCGAAACAAGGCTTCAATGTGCTGTCCGCTGCTTGAGCCTTTTTCATCTCTTCTGGATGAGTATTGATAGGATTTTCCTCCATTTTCCTGGAGCTTTCCCTGGTCTGGACTGTTGCCATAACTACAGGTTTTATAGGTTCTCCAAGGAAAACATACCTACACCCCAAAATCAAAGGGTAAATAGGGTCGTCCATCACTGCTGCTTTGATTTCTCCTTCCACATAGCGAGATCTTATGTTGATTCGGGCTATGGTTATGTCATGGTTCTTGCTCCCTTGATCGGTCCTCTGATTTCCACTGTTTCTGTGGTTATCTGGTCAGGACTCACTAGAGAAGAGCACACAACTGAATCAAAGTCTAATCCTGTGTCATATAAACACAGTACGTGAGTGCCATTCACGGTCACTTCCTCACAGACAGGGGGATGATGGAAGTCTTTCTGACTTACTGCCATTTCCTTTCTTCCCTGATTCCCTGTTGTAAGACATGAAGCATGATGAGGAGGATTCTTCCTTCTGCAGTCCGCAGTATTGTGGTTACTCATTAGACAAGTTTTACACCACTTTCCTTCCTTCCGGTAAGGTGTCTTATCCGATCTTAGAGGGTTTTTGTCCTTTTGGTCAAATCTTTGTTTGTTCCTTGTGGTATGGTCCTTTTGTTCATATTTGGTATAGTTTTGTGATGATTTGAAGTTTTCACCCTGCTTCTTCTTATTTCCTAATAATTCTGCCTGAGCTGCTTGATATCTCTCAGCAACAGTTACAATATCTTCCAATCTCTCTGCTCCTTGTTCCATGATAAACTTCCTCATTTCTTGAGGCATGGACTCTTTCACTTGCTCCATCATTATAATTTCTTTCAGATCCTGACACTTTCCTAAACTACTCCATTTTTCCAAATAGTTTTCCAATCTAGCAGAGAATTGGTGATAGTTTTCTCCTGGAAGAAGTTTAGCTGTTCGGAATTTCTTTCTATATGATTCTGAGTTTTTTTCATATCTCACAAGCAGTGCCTGCTTCAGGATTTCATAATCTTCCTGGTCATCTCTTGAGAGCTTCAAATATACATCGTAGGCTACACCTCTCAATCCCTGAGATAGTTTAAGACTCCATTTTTCTTTCACTAAGCCATAGGCAGTGGCTAGTCTTTCGTATCTATCCAGGTATGACTCAATGGCGTCTTCTTTCTCAACAAATGGGTCCAGATGAAAATTCATGGCCCCACTTGAGGTGCTCTGGCTGGAGCTACTCTCAGAGTGAGGTGAGCTACCACCATTATTGCCAGTATTTGCCTGAATTTCAAGCTCTTTTAATCTTAACTGATGGTCTCTCTCTGCTTGTAATTTCCTTTCCTCAGCTTCAATTTTCTTTGCCTCATTTTCAGCCTCCCATTTCTTGGCTTCAATTTCCAGTCTTTTGTCTTCTCTCTGAGCTTCCAGTCGTTTGTCTTCTCTCTCAGCTTCCAGTCTTTTAGCTTCTCTTTCAGCTTCCAGTCTTTTGGCTTCTGCCTCTAATTGCAACTTTCTTTCTTCCCTATCCATGTGTTTGTCCACTTCTGTTGTGACATACTGAGTGAGAGCATCACCTGTCAAATTTAATTCCTTTCCCATCTGCATGATCGCAGTCCTGAACTTCACTAGATCAGCCATGGCGTTACTTAGATAGGGTATGTAAATTTACTATAACCCAATTATTGTAATTAAACTTAATTAATTTAAATGAACAAATAATTTCCGTGCAACTTTGTGAGCATCAACTATTTACTGAGTACTAAATGGTACTCCTCCTAAGAAAATAATTTTGTAAAAATCCTATAATGATTTTCTCAAAAAAAAATTTTTTCCTTATGTTATCTATGGGTGGCACAAGATAGAGTGTAGATAGATGAATAGACCAAATATGGCTCAAGATATACAGAAATATCCCAGGAACGAGCCCCCAGTGTGGCGAGAGGTTTTATTTGGCTCTTGGATCAGTATAGTACTGACAATTACAGAAATAGGATTTCTGCAGAAAATGGTGAAGTCCCAGTGTCTGAGAGGACTACTGGTATCACAAATTAGTTACGGCTGTGAATGTTCTGATCTCGAAACAATAGTAGAGAGGAGACCGACATAAAGTGCCACCTCCGCTGTGTAACTAACTGTGATATTAATAAACAAGGAAACAGATTTTACTTAACAAAGATAAAATTGACAAGTCGTTCAAATACAATTTCCTTATTATTTATTTAGTATATACACTATCTACTCTTGTGCTGAAGGGTGAATGTTGAAAAATGGAATGTAATGAATTTGTAAGTTTACATATTATTTACAAATATATTATATATTATATATATATATATATATATATATATATATATATATATATATATATATATATATATATATATATATATATATATATATATAAATAAATAAACATTACAACAAGTTTTCCAATTATAGGAACAAAAAAAAATTATATCAGCTGTGCTGTTATTTAATTATAGTACATGGATCAGCTGTGCTGTTAATTAAGGATATAACACTTATCAGCTATGCTGTTATTTTTGTCTCTTGCTATGCTAATTTCACTTTCTCATCACTGACAGTTTCTATGCTCACAATGCTGACAGAAATGGTACGAATTAGTACTCATCTCTTAAAACGTTCTGTTCTCCTTAGTTTGGTTCACACCACTCCTGCTGAGGCTCGTTACTTTAGCCCACCCAAGACAGGTGTCTACTTGCAAAGCATTCTTTCTGATAAACTAATACATGGATACATTCAATAATATAGATTCAATACATGAATACATTTAATACATGAATACATCCCATAATATAAATCAATACATGAATAAATCCAATAATATGTACACCTAGGTGTGATACAACAATGTCCTTCCCCCTATACTATACCACGCCCTCTCTGACAAGTGCTATACTAGCTGGTAACATATATCCTAACAATATTGTTATGTTCTTATGATAGGAGTATATGAGACGAGGACTGGTTGGTGATATATCAGGTGGGAGTTATAGGAGACAATAGATTGAGGTATGAGTCCTATTAGTCTTTGTCTATATCAATCATATACATTCATAGTGAACCCAAAATATATTAAATATATACAGGTGTAGGTAGTATAATGACACACAACAAATACCAACATTATATACCTGCTGAAGGCCTATTTTTCTAAAGGTTATCGTAAATTGATATTTACCTTCCAAGATTTAAAAAGGCCAGTTTGACTCGACTAGTGAAGTAGGCTGCAGGTCGATGCCCTCAGGTAAGCAACAGATCAAAGTGACAGCTTCTTCCTCTTCAGTCGGTATCTCTGGCGTCAAGTTCGGGATTGCGTGGTTAGTATAAAATTCCGCCCGAATATATAGGCAGGTAAATACGTAAGGAAAGCTTTCGGTTGGTTCCTGGCGGAGCAAGTTGATTGGTTTCCTCCGGTTTCGTCTTTTGCTCATACATCCTAATTTTATTCAGTTTTTAGCCGCCATCTTGCGTGAACTGCGTGAACAGTATAATTTATTCTGTCTCAGAGACTGGTGAATGGTGCAAGTTGATTGGTTGAAGCAAATCTGTATCTCGACATAGTGATTAACAAAGTAGTGGGTTACACTTCGTTTCACGACAACCAAATAGAGAAGTTTCAGCAATTAAAACGGAGTTTGGCAGGAATGTGTGCTGTCTCCTGATGTGCTTTCACTGTATAAAAAAAGTAAAGGTAGTCCCATAGCAAATACTGCCATAGGGGAGTGAAGTGTTTGAGACTTCACTATACTAGGTACAGCATCGAGAGGTGGGGTGACCCGTTCCCTTCTTCGCTGCCTTTTCCATCCTATCTCAAGTGCAAAATCAGGTACCCATTTACAGCTGGGTGGACCAAAGCATGTCAATACTGTGACTTAAACCTGGCACCTTTGCCGTGAGAGACCACCACTCTAACCACTCTGCCAATCGGACACTATTTCACTGAATACGAACATTTAATAAGACCCATACAAGATTATACCAGGAATATCATGTAGTGTACATAATAGAACAGCTTGTGATATGTTGATGATATAGCCTTAATAATAAAAACTGAAAAAAGGGTTACAAGAAATGGTAGGTAATGTAGTGAAGTAAAACGGAAGGCCTTTGGCTAAATAGCAAAAGAACAGAAGTAATAGAGAAATGGAATTTTTCAGAATATGCCATCAAAATAAATGATACAGTTTAGGAATAAATCAGTAGACTCAGATACCTGAGCTCATTATTAAGATAGAAGAACAGAGAAAGCGCATATGACCATGACCAATACCACTCCTGGACAAAACTCTACGGAGATACCAACAACCTTAAGCTGACCACTGCTTTATTTGAACATATTCAAGTCGATGTCTGAAAGTGAACGAAGAAGAAGATGGAAGATGCATCTCAGAAAATTAGGCTTTGACAAAAAAGTCTGGTCTCTGTTATTCACAGTAAGGTCTGTTATAATGTTTCTACCATACCATTCAATTCAGTACCCTTTAGCTCCCCTTTCGGGCCCCGGTAACACACGGGTGCTACCATACCATATGGTAAGTTTATTCAGGTGTATCTTGCTTTACCTTCCATTACTTCCTTTTGGATTGAATTTACCAGTTATTACATTTTCTAATTTTTCTCTGTTCATGGCTTATCCAGAAAACTTTAACTGTCTGCATTTGGTTAAGCTGCCATCAATGGTACCTATACCTTGTAGCGGTATGGCAGCTTGCGTACCCTGACAATCCCCAGAGCTATGCCAGTGGGAGTTTTACTCCTGGTAGGTTCAACCATGCTGGACTGGTCTGTGTGGGTAGGGGTCAGACAAAAGCTGGTACCCTGGTCCTCCAGGTTGGGGGTTTTAGCATAGGGCTGACACCCCTGTCTATGTAAAAAAAATCGCACGTTACGGAAACAACAACTTTCTGTGCTTCTCTATGGTGCGGAATGCTGGAGAGTTACAGAGAAGGAAATGTCGAAATTGTCCTCCTTTCACACAACATGCCTAAGAAAAATTCACCGAATCTTTTGGCCGAATACCATCACTAACCAAGATCTGCTTACTCGTAGCAAGCAAGAGGACATGCACACCATCATAGCTGGCAGACGCTGGAGCTGGGTTCGTCATGTCCTCAGAAGAGACCCCGATGCCATCACAAGAACAGCTATGCTTTGGACCCCTGAAGGAAAACGAAAGAGAGGCCGACCAAAAACAACCTGGCAGAGGACTGTGGAGGCTGAGATGCAGGGAATGAACCAGAGTTGGGGCACTGTACGAAGGATGGCCACCGACCGTGCAAAGTGGAATCAATTTGTTGTTGCCCTACAAGACGCCACTAGGCGTGATGGCCACTGACTGCTTTGACGGTCGGCGGCTAAGGATCAAAGAAGAAGAAGAAGAATTTGGTTAAGTGAAGGCTTTAATATATGGTTTCACTATCTTATTTCATTATAATACATATTGTGGCCATACACTGTTTATTAACGGTGAATTATATTTCTTCAGGGTGTGATTCAGGTAGAAAGAAAACTGGGTGGTAAACTTCTTGACAAACCAAAGCAAATTCCATTCCAAGATGGTGGCAACAACTTATGTCTAACGGTTGAGGAGCTCTCCTTAGGCTGGAGAAGCAAACTTGCAGCTAGCTATCAGGTACTAAAAATACATTTTGAAATGATAACCCATTTTTGCTTAGAGCTGACTTTGAACTTTTTAAAAGTTGAACTGTAATTTTAGCATGTAAGTAAGGTTTGTCTTTTCTATTACTTCTTTCTTTTCCTGTTTAACACACTGTCAAGGATACTGAAGTGAAAAAAAAAAAATGCACACATATATATATATATATATATATATATATATATATATATATATATATATATATACATATATATATATATATATATATATATATATATATATATATATATATATATATATATTAGGGTTACCATACGTCTGGATTTGTCAAGTTTTTCATGCCTGATGTACGCGTCTGGCCTGATTTTTTTTTAAAATCTTGAAATATCCAGTTTTTATGGAATTTACTAAATAATATGAAAGACGCTGTTTCGAAAATTCCACATTTAAATTTCAGTTCTGATGACTGAATTAAAAATGTCATATCCACAATATCGAGTAAATAGTTTGTCAACAACCCCATAAGTTTTCATATTGTTGGAATGTTTATAGTAAATTAGCATCATATTTTAACTTCTTCTTCTTCTTCCGTCCTTAGCCACCGACCGTCAAAGCAGTCAGTGGCCATTACGCCTAGTGGCGTCTTAGGGCAACAGCAGATAGGTTTTCTTTGCCATTGTTTCCCATCACGCCTATTGGCGTCTTTAGGGCAACGGCAAATCAATCCATTTGCTGTTGTTTCCGTAATCGAAGTGACTGGCAAACGGGTGATCAGCCCGTTGGTATATTTTAACTTAGGTTTTGTAATTTTTGCTCTGTTTGTTTATTGCCGCCTGCTACGAAAAAATTGCACTTTCATAAAACAGTATTAGGTTTAGTCAATTAAAACCTCGTCAGTTGTTGCAAATTACAAATATTGTTAAACTTAAGTATTGAATTAAACATTAATTACATAACTACACAAACCTACTCTAAGTACCAAAATGAGTGTTTATTTGCAGATGAATTGAAAAGAAATTGTCCCTGTTTTGCCAGTGGTCAGCAAGATTCAGAAGCAGAATCTCTCATGTGCAGAGGTAGCACATTTATGTCAGTAGTGATATAAGGTGCTGCTAATTAAAAAAAAAAAAACACACACACATAAATGCTAAATGAAAGAATAATAATCTACTATCTAGAAAATAATAATCCGTTATCTAGAAAATAATAATCCATTATCTAGAAACTAATAATCCATTATCTAGAAAATAATCCATTATCTAGAAAATAATAATCCATTATCTAGAAAATAATAATCTTATGTATGGGTTCTTCTTATTCTTTCCCACTCATTTAACCACATTTATTTCACTCATAAAGTCGGCAATCTGTCTCAGGCTTGTCTTCACCTCTTGTTCTACAGGTAATTGTCTGACTCCTTCTATTAGTTCCACATTAGTAATCTTATCACACCATGTCAATCCTTCTAATCTGCATGAGCACCCATTGATGAAAACCTGCATGAAAATATCTATAGTTAGTTAAATCTTCTTCTTTCATCTTTAACCATTAGCTGCCGTCTGTCAAAGCAGTAGTTAAATCTAACAAGCCAAAATTTCTTCTTGAAGTAAATTCCTGTTTTTAAATTGTCTATAGTGTAAGTAAATTTAACAAACCAGAATCTCTTCCAGCAGGGAATTCCGTTCTTAAACATTCTTCAGTTAACAGTAAATATAACAAGCTTGAACTTCTGTTCTTGGGAGATTCCTCCTTATACTTTCTTTAGTTAGTAGTACATCTAACAAGTCTGAATGTTTTTTCCTGCAGGACATTCCTCTCCTTATACTTTGTTTAGTTAGCAGCACATTTAACAAGCCAGAATCTCTTCTAGTGGGAGATTACTGCCTTTACACTTTGTACAGCAGTAAATCTAACAAGCCAGAATCTCCTCTTGAGGGAGATTACCGTCTTAACATTTTCTTTCATCATCATTTTCAATTTTGCTCTTTAGGAAGCATGGAGCCACCATTACAACTGGTCCCTCTGCCCGAAGCTTGCAGCAAGCAATCACATGCTCTTGTAGTGATGGTTTCTGTGGCAATTTGTTGTACATGATGAGATAGCCAGCTCTATGCACGACCTCATATTAGTTACCTTTACACGTACTTTCAGTCAATCAATCAATACCTTTTAGCTCCCCAAGAAGCATAGGCCTTCATCAAACACAAGCCAAGTCCTCCTGTCACGTGACTTCATCAAACACAAGCCAAGTCTTCCTGTCACATGACTTCATCAAACACATGCCAAGTCCTCCTGTCACGTGCCATCAGCTCAAAATCTACTTCTTCATCATTTTCATTTCTGTCTCCAGTTATCTTCTCCATGTGTTTCTTGGTCTACCTCTGCCTCTCTTACCCTAGGGTTCCATAACAAGGCCTGTCTAGTAATGCTATCTACAGGTTTCCTACCCATTAGCAGGGCCTTCTTCTCATCTCTTGTTCCACTGGCACTTGTCTGGTTCTTGTCATCAGTTCCACATTGGTGACCTCGTCATACCAATTCAATCCTTCTATTCTATGCAAGCACCCATTTATGAAAGTCTGTACATTTTTGGTTGTTCTCCATTCAATAGGTCTGATTTGACACTTGTTGAAGATTCTTATTTTAGTGCTGGACTTGGTTTTGCATGATCTCCATATATTTTCCCAATGCAGTGAAAGCTCCTCTTGCTTTTTGTATTATTAATTTGATGTCATGTTCTGTCCCTCCAATTTTTATATTGCTGCCAAGATAGGCTTTAGTTAGCAATAAATCTGAGAAGCCTAACTTTCTTCTAGTTTCAAATTCCTTTCTGTCTACGTACTTTAGTTAGCAGTACATCTAATAAGCCTGAATTTCTTCCTGTAGGAGATTCCTTTCCGTCACATTTGGAGTGGGAACCAGAACAATCTTCACTGTTCCTTCAGCCTTGAATTAGTGGACAGATCTGTGGCTAAAATTGCTTGCAAGATTCAGGTCTACCAAAAAGCCATCCTCAGCAACCGACAGACCCTTCTCATCAATTGCAATTTAAAAGACGTAAGTAGATATGTGTTTTCTTTTTTAAGCTTAGAAAAGTATCACCGTTTTGACTTTCATAAATGGATGCCTGCATAGAATAAAATGATTGAAATGGTATGACAAGAATCACCAATGTGAAAATGATTACAAGAACCAGACACGTGCCAGTGGAACAAGGAATGAGATTAGGACACACATTGAGGAAACCTGTTAATAGCATAACAAGGCAGCCATTGTTCTGGAATCCTTAGGGTAAGAAAAATAGAGGTAAATTTTAAAAACTACATGGAAAGGAGAACTGGAGGCAGAATTGAAAGGGATAAAAAAAGACATGCAAAGACCTCAAGAGGATGTCACACGGTAAGAGGGTAAGAGGACAGCATGAATTAGTTGAAGGCCTATGCTCCATCATGAGCTGAAGGAAAATAATGCTGATGATGATGATAACTGTTTTGTTGAGAAAGTACCTGGGTATACACTCATTAAGGTGTAACTGTTATTGATACATTTAGATTAATAGAATTCTGAAATGTAACTGCTGTTGAGAAAGTAGGTAGCTATAATCACAGCCAAAACGTGTACCTTGATGAGAAAGAACGAACGAACTTTATTTTCAAAGGGTTGAGAATTGGGCACACAGGCCCGTCTAACATTCTGCCGTTCCTTTCGCTCACCTTTCATACTGAATTCATTTATTCTCATATGCATTTTACATATCAATTTCAAGAAATTCGACGTTGTAAAGTAAAATAATAATATAGCACACTCATATTAACACTAATTACTTATAAGCACGACATAACATATGTTGAAAAGTACCAACATCGTCACTAGAACCTACAGTTGATGTTATAAGAAAAGATAACCCGATTAGGGGGGCATGTAATCAGAATTCAGAAAGTATTCAAAAAGTCTGATTGTATGAATAGGGACTGAGGTTGTTTCTTAGATCATGTGGAAGAAAATTCCAAAGATGAGCAGCAGAGTACGCTAAGCTTTTCTTGAATAAGTCAAGCCTAGGCTTGGGCACTTTCAATCTGTTAAAGCGTAGACTGCGTCTTTCATTGTAATTGAACATTGGCCACAGATATGCTGGAGCATTGAGTGACAGGATTTTGTGAACAAATTTAGCTTTGTTAAACAGAAGGCGCTTTCTTAAGGGCAGTATTCGGAGATTTCTATAGAAATCTTCACACTGAGTTAGGCAGTTGTCAGAGACTAGATGCACTGCACGCTTTTGTAGTGAACGGAGTCTCTTTGTGTTGGACATTGAGCAACAATCCCAGATTGTGGAGCAATAGTCAAGGTTTGCTTGTGTGTGAGATATATAGAACAATTTTCGTGCATCTTCATCTAGGAAATGTTTGATTTTAGCTAACTGGTAAACTTTCTTTGCCATTTGCTTGGTCAGTGCATGTACATGTGAGTTCAAATTTAGATGCTGGTCAACGATTATACCTAGAGTTTTATGTTCATTAACGTTTTCAATTAGTGAGGTACCAATGTAGATCTGAAGTGTTGTTTTCTCTGAAAAAGAGGGGAGGCCAGGGTGGCATGGGAAGATAGAAAGTATTATAGCAAGTATTGAGTAGTTCCAGCCACTCAACTAGCATGCTCAAAAGACTATAGATGCGAGGAATAATGATTGTGATAGTGATGATCATGACAATGAGGATGATGTGCAATTTAAAAATTCCATGTTGCCTTTTGACTTTGGCTTGTGTGTGCCACTAATTTTATCATGGACTATATTTCATCCATCATCATCATTTTCTTTTGAGCTTCTTATGGAGCATGGCACATGATGACCTTTGTAGATGGTGCCCTTGCAGGAAGTCAGCATCAGGCATTCGCATACTCTTGCAACCGTGGTTTCTGAGGCAATTAGTTTTACATGGTGAGGTTGTCAGCCTTATGCTGAGCCTCGTATTAGTCCACTTGAACAACATTCCTGAGTGTTCAGTAGTCCTCTTCTTTCGTTGTTTCTTCAGAGACCTCCTGGAACTTACACCTAGCATATTACATCCAGCATGGATATCTTTCAAAAGATAATTATCTCCACCTTGGGAATACTTGGAAATCCTATTATTAAAGGTCAGCTTGCCCTCTGTGACTTACTCACTGGGCAAAAAATGTTACCGGTTACATTCCCAGCTCTGGGTTTTGGCATCTGCATGGTTTATTGCCAGGCTGGTCCAGCAATCTTTGTGTGGTCTGAATTGTGTGTTTTTTTTGTTTGTTTTTTTGCAAATAGTTTTGATGAGATTTCCAGAAAAATCTGAGCTTACAAGAAAGTAACCCATCAAAGTATGACGGCAAGGGATGGGGGGATAATTATGTGGTAATCTTTCTGTTGCATGTCCTGGTGATAACATTAATTCTCCTGTGGTCAGTCCTTTCTTTCCATTCTATTTCAACTTCATTGGATCTTTGTAGTCAAACTTATCACTTACGGTCACTTGACTGCAAAAAAATAAAACATAAAAGACCTGCATGCTTTTTTAATGGATGTTCAGTTTAGCTTTCACAGTGCACTGTGTGCCTTTTCAGTAGCTTTTTTTTATTTTAATGCTGAAAAATATCCCGTTCAACCTCTGATGGGTTATAATTAGATATATAGTGTTTTCAATTCCAAATAAGACGAATAACTGCCGATATGGGAAAGTGGCATAAAATCTGTCAATACTGTAAATATGGCAAATCAAAATTACCAATTTTGCTTGAATGTTAAAAAAACAAAAAATAACAAATACTCAAACAAAAACGAGATATAACAAAAACAAAACCAAACAAATACAATATTCAGGGGGAGGAGTATAAAGGCCTGGGTGTTTCCAGTTAGATTTCAGTAGTTTCCCAAAAAGCTGGTGGGATTTTCTCATTGTGTATTACAGGACATTTCACTTTGACAATTATTGTGTGTTCTTTTATGAGCTTGTTTCATTCAGTTCAGTATGAATGGGCTTTACTTGTTCAATGTAGAAGCTTATCATTTCTGAGAATGCAAACAAAAGTCACACTTCTTATTTAGTTTACTTGTGAAAACTAGAAACTGGTTTACAGGATTTCAACACCTGAGTACCTTTTAATTACATTCCTCACTGATTTCACACCAGAGTGCAGCGATGTTCCCGGTATGCTGTGAAACTAACACAAAAGTTGAATTCACTCCTAATGAATAGAAGCCTGTTTGGCAGCTGAGTGTCCTATAACTCTGGTTATGGCTTATGTTTATTTATCCTAGTCCCTTGATCAGTGAATGTTTTTTTCTTAATCTTTGTGGATGTCTGTTGTTTTTCTTAACCTTGCTGGTGTCTGTTTGTTGTTTTAGTTATTAAAAAAGTGTGCTGGTGTCAAAACTGGGATTTTCCAACTTTTAATATTGTGTACGCTCTTCTTGTCTATGTATTCAGTCCCTGAAACACTTACTTCTATGTCAAATCTGAAAAGGCTTCCACATTTGTATGTTACAGAGGCTGACTCTCACCAGATGTTATACTGACAGCTTGTATTCATCTCTGCCTGGTTGTCTCCTTCACTATTCATTTTTCTTTATCCTTTTCTTCCGTTAAAACAAATAGCACTGCAAAATGAAATCTCCTTGTTAGATTCTCTATCACCTACTTATTGGCCACAGATGTTTGTTTTGTCTACAGTTTCACTTCATCTTGACATTGGAATGCAAAGTTCAACCATGTACTTTTGCTAGAAACCCCCCACCTAATAGAACTCTTCTGTCCTCAAACTTTTTGGATGCAGTGATCCATATGTTGGCTGTATCAGTGTCAGCATGGCACTCCCCATTTTTATATTTGTTTACTTGGACTGGATTTATGCCAGTACATTTTTTCTTGAAGGGTGCATTTGAAAATTTAGAGCTCCAATTTATTGCATGTTTCCATGCTCGGTTTTCCTTATTTTTTTAATAATACATTCTAGTTCTTCTTCTTTCTTTTCTTTGATCCTTAGCCGCCGACCATCAAAGCAGTCAGTGGCCATCACGCCTTGTGGTGTCTTGTAGGGCAACAACAAATTGATTCCACTTTGCTCAGTCGGCGGCCATCCTTCGTACAGTGTCCCAACTCTGGTTCATTCTTTGCATCTCAGCCTCCACAGTCCTCCGCCAGGTTGTTTTTGGTCGGCCTCTCTTTCGTTTTCCTTCAGGGGTCCAAAGCATAGCTGTTCTTGTGATGGCATCGGGGTCTCTTCTGAGGACACGGCCAACCCAGCTCCAGCGTCTGCCAGCTATGATGGTGTGCATGTCCTCTTGCTTGCTCCGAGTAAGCAGATCTTGGTTGGTGATGGTATTCAGTTGTTTTTTTTTTAGAATTTTTCTTAGGCATGTTGTGTGAAAAGAGGACAATTTCGACATTTCCTTCTCTGTAACTCTCCAGCATTCCGCACCATAGAGAAGCACAGAAAGCACACAGCTCTGATATAATCTTAATCTTGTGCTTGTGCTGTATTGAGAGGACTTCCAGATGTTGCTTAGGCTAAACATTCTAGTTGCCCTGGATATATCCCGGGGGTCTCTAAAGAGATAAAGTAAGAATACGACAAATGCACCATCAGGCATGTTGTATATATGAGGTTGTACATATGGCTGGCAATCTCATCATGTAAAAAAACTACTGCAGGAGCCACCACTACAAGACTGTGTGCTTGAAATTGCCCAAGGGATGTCAGAATGATAAGGCTCTTCCCTCTGCTCCATATATACACATATTGCCCCTCCATGTAGAATTACTTGCAAACTACTCTTGAAACCTTTAGGGTACTTACCATTGTCCAGTACCAGACATATTTTAATTTGTCCCTCCTCCGACCTATGTAAGTCCCAAGTGGAGGGAAAATACTGGAGCGGTTGATATGAAATAAATGTTTTCAAAGTCACGTGGGAGGGGCGATGCCTGAGAGAACAGTGAGCCTATTCTTTCGTTGTCTCATCAGAGACCACTCCCCCCCCCCCCCTTTCCCCCCCCCCCCCCCCCCCCCCTCCCCGAACTACATAAGGTGGCCCTGTAGGAGTATTATTAAGAAGAGAGAAAGAAGAAAGGTTAAATATAACATAAAAATGTATCAAGCTGTTGTGTTGTAATGATGAAGAAAGTGAAGACATTATGTTGATACAAGTTTTCATAATGATGATATTATACAGACATTCCACGGTAAGAAGAAATCATCACGGCAATCAAAGGGTTAAAGCGCCTGCCCATGATAACTTAAATGCAGAGCTATTTAAGACAGACCCTGAGCTAGCAGCAGAACTACTAGAACCACTATTTGCACAAGTCTGGAAAACAGGGACAACACCATCGGAGTGGAACAGAGGAATAATTGTCAAATTGCCCAAGAAGGGAGATCTTGCAGACTGCAATAATTGGAGAGGAATCACTCTCCTCTCAGTTCCCAGCAACATATTAGGCAGGATAATTGTACAGAGAATTTCAAAAGCAGTAGACCACAAACTGAAGAAAGAACAAGCAGGATTTAGAAAGAACAGAAGATGTGTAGATTAGGGTGGCCATATTGTTCAACACAAAAAGGAGGACAAATGCCATTTTTTGGTCATAAAAAGTAGGACAAGGCCGGACACTATTTTTAAAAAGTAGGACAAAAAGTAGGACATCTTTATTCAATAAATCCAAGACGCTGAAACATATTTTTTTTTACATTCAAACAATAAGCTAATAAAATCACATTGATTTTGTGCCTACGTATATTTTTCTGATGATAAAATCTTCAACAAAGTTGGGCTACGTTTTAAATATGCATAGAAATCAGAGCATGAAAGCTCCTTGAAATTGTACTGCACAAGTAGATTGCCTTTAATGGAATCTTTCATTCAGTGCTTCCAAAGCTGCTTCAGTAGAATGCTGTGCAGTTACAGAAATGATAATAGCAGCTGTTTTGGTTTTGGCACATGAGAATTTGCTGGCAATTTCTGAATCGTGGAAAACATTATTGAGTAACACTGAAGTACAATCCATTGATCTGAAAGAGTTGTGATGTTTTACAGTATGAAAAGTCAAAGCATCCTAGGCCGCGGCAACTTCTAACCTTTCCTCGCTTATTTCTGTAGTTAAAAATGTCAGTTTTGATTGCAAACATTCAGACGCAAGTGCTTTCTTGTGCTTTTCTGTTTCTATATGTTTTTGTTTTTTTAAAATCAGCTGCACCTTTATTTGCTACTGATACAAATGTGCCGCCTCTGCATAGAAGACATTCTGCTTCATACTCTTGTCGACCACTGGAAAAGCACTGAAATTTTTGTTTCAATTCATCCGTGAACACACATTTTCGTTTTGGTATATTGAGCGGGTATCTGTAACATGAATATAATATAATGCCATTAATCAATGGTATATTCGATGTTAAAGTTAAAATTATTTGTAACATGCAACAGACGAGGTTTTAATTTTAACAAACTCATAAACTCATTACTATACTAGTAACTACTCGTGTATTTTTTATAATAAACAAATTGCAATAAATATAAAAGCAGTATGGCCACCCTAGTAGATCATATATTTACCCTCGGGAACATTATAGAGCAGTGCTCAGAGTGGCAGAGACAGCTGTACATTAATTTCGTTGATTTTGAAAAGACTTTTGACAGTATACATAGGGACATTTTATGGAAAATACTGAGGACTTATGGAATTCCAAGCTGCATAGTGTCAATCATAAAAATCCTTTATGCCAACTTTACGTGTAGCGTAGGGCAGAGCAACATAACCTTTGAGGTGAAGACAGGAGTACGACAAGGATGCCCCTTATCAACCACTCTATTCTTAACAGTCATAGACTGGGTGGTGCGACAGACAACAGAGGGCAGTCCAAGAGGAATAAGATGGACTACGTTTTCTACATTGGAAGATCTGGAATATGCAGATGACATTGCACTACTAGCACATTGACATCAACACATTCAGGAAAAAACGGATAGACTTAATAAGTATAGCCAGCAGGTGGGCCTGAACATCAATCTAAAGAAGACAGAGTTCATGACACTCAATGTGAGCAACCCCGAGCCCATATCAGTAAGGAATCAACAACTGGAACAGACAGACACCTTCACATACCTAGGATGCATAGTAACACCAGATGGCAGAGCAAGCAAAGACATCAACAACAGAATGAACAAAGCAAGAACAACCTTTTATAGTCTAAACAACATCTGGAAGTCCTCTCAGTACAGCACAAGTACAAAATTAAGACTATATCAGAGCTGTGTGCTTTCTGAGCTTCTCTATGGTGCGGAATGCTGGAGAGTAACAGAGAAGGAAATGTCAAAATTGTCCTCTTTTCACACAACCTGCCTAAGAAAAATTCTCCGAATCTTTTGGATGAATACCATCACCAACCAAGATCTGCTTACTCGGAGCAAGCAAGAGGACATGCACACCATCATAGCTGGCAGACGCTGGAGTTGGGTTGGCCATGTCCTCAGAAGAGACCTCGATGCCATCACAAGAACAGTTGTGCTATGGGCCCCTGAAGGAAAACGAAAGAGAGGCCGACCAAAAACAACTTGGCGGAGGACTGTGGAGGCTGAGATGCAAAGAATGAACCAGAATTGGGGCACTGTACGAAGGATGGCCACCAACCGAGCAAAGTGGATTCAATTTGTTGTTGCCCTACAAGACGCCACCAGGCGTGATGGCCACTGACTGCTTTGACGGTCGGCGGCTAAGGATCAAAGAAGAAAAGGAAGTTTTCATACGTGAAGTTTATTATTTTACGTCATCTGTTCATTGTTGCTTATGTTACATTCATATGCATATTTTTCCTTTGTTCCATTTTTAAATGTAATTGCTTCTTCATGAAGGCTTATGGCTAAAACTTTAGAACTTTGTCATAGGACAACCACTGAGTATATTTCTATGTTTTTATTTAACCACTACTTAATATCTTTGTCTTCTTCTTGCACTTTTTTCACCCCTTTATGAGCAATGGACTACCACTGCAACTGACCTGCTTGCATTAAACCCTGCCAGTGACTTCACAAGTTTGATGCTATGGAGTTTTGTCACTATTTTTCACTAATTCTATCGTCCTGTACTCTATCATTTTCTTGTCTGTTTTCTGAGGATAGATATATTTATGTGTCTTCATCACCATCACCTGACAACTTACCAAGCAGCAGAGGCCTTCAACATACTTATGCCAAGTCTTCATGTCTCGTGCCATCAGCTTAAGGTCTTTCCATCCCCATCATGCCTGTCTCCAGTTCTCTTCTCCATGTGTTCTTTGCTCGTCCTCTAACTCTCTTGCCCTGGTGATTCCAGAACAAGCATTGCCTGGTAATGCCAGCATTAACAATTGTTTATTGCTATGTTTGTTGTTTATTTGTCCTGGAGAAAACCAAAAGCAACATTGTTTAACATGACCAAAGTATGAACAGTGTTCTGTGATAGAAAACTATTCTTAGCGTTACAACGGGAGGCAATCTGATCCTCAGCAGTAGTTACCCCACCAGACAAATATTTTGGCTCTTTTTACATCCTTGACATTCTAAAGGGCACAGGTAATAGTGGGGGGAATGAGTCCACTTGGGTCATGACTCCCAAAGTGTCAGCCTCTTGTTGTTTTCTTGCAGAACTAAAACAAGGATTTGATAACAGAATGTGCAAAAAATATAAATTTATTTATTTTAGTTATTTATTATATATTTATTGTTTACTGCAGGGTACCCCAAGCTGCCCAGGTGCCAGTAATACTTTAAAACAGAGGTCATCAACAGTCAATACAACAGCTTCGACAATGAGTTCTGGATTCCATTCTATGGTAACATTAGACCCTTCAGCGCAGGTCTTCAGGTAAGAAAATTAGCATAATGATGTTTTTTTTTTGGCAGCATGATCATAACATTTAAAATAAACTGTTTCTGAATTTAAATGCAGTCTTTGACAATAACCTTAATTCAAAACAATAAAGAATAACCAGATAAGTGCCACTGGGACAGGAGATGAGAAGGAGACACTTGTGATGGATAGGACATACTTTGTTCATTTGATACTGCACATCTAGCTGTCCAGCTTACACTTGATTTATCCCTCCACAGAATTTTCAATAATTCTATTTAACAGCACCTGTTTATGCACTGGTTCCTAGCTCAGTGGTCCATTACCCCACATCACACCTATTGTGCCGATGGTCAAGAAAATACGGGCCTAACACCATATTCCCAATAGGCCTCAATAGGGCGTGTAATGGGATCCTTTCCCTCCTCCCTTCCTGTCACGTGTCACATGTCACGTGTCACCAGTTCCAGGTCTTTCTATGTCTTCTATCTCCCTGTCTGTCTCCAGTTCTCTTTTCTATGGGTTATTTTTTGGTCTCCCTCTACCACCCTTACCCTGGGTCCCAGAATAAAGACTGCCTTGTAAGGCTATTGACAGGTTTTCTCAGTGTATGTCCTACCCTTCGCCAGCATCTTCTTCTCCTGACCTCTTGTTCTTCGCCACTTGTCTGGTTCTTGTCATCAGTTCCACATTGGTGACCTTGTCATCAGTTCCACATTGGTGACCTTGTCATCAGTTCCACATTGGTGACCTTGTCATCAGTTCCACATTGGTGACCTTGTCATCAGTTCCACATTGGTGACCTTGTCATCAGTTCCACATTGGTGAGTTTAGTCACATGACTGTTCTTAATAACCAGACAGTTTCATCGCAGCCTCATCTCTTTGTTGCCTTTCTCAACATATTTGTTTATGATACTGCTTAGTATGAAAGAGCATCTGACTGGCTTAGTGGTTAGAGCACTGGTCTTTCGCATCAAAGGTACTGGGCTTGAAACACTGTGGCAAGGGGGTACCTGACTGCTTTTGAGTTAGGGAAGGAAACAGCAGCAAGGAAATGAACTGGTCACCTCCACCTAGACCTAGTTTAGTGAAGTCTCTCACTTCACTTTCCTATGGCAGTATCTGCTGTGGGACTACCATTACCTTAGTACGAAAGTCATCAGAGTGGTTAGAATATTTGCTTCTAGAAGCGTTGGGTTACGTTCAAGTCTTCCCAAAAAAAAATTTTTTTTTATTAGCACAGTCAGTTTTACACTTCTTCTTCGTTCACGCTCAGATGTCAACTTGAATATGTTCAAAAAAAGCAGTGGCCAGCCTGAGGCCACTGATATTCTCGCAGAGCTCTTCCAGGAATGGCACTAATCATGACCACATGCGCCCTCTCCACCCATCACCTTTGAAGCAGATGCTCAGCAGTTTTTATATCAGTGCTACAATTACACTCATCAGCAGTTTCTATTTCTAACTTGTTGAACAGATGGCATCCCAATCTGTTGTGACCTATGCGAGGATCACCTGTTCACTTCTGCTGAGCTGGTAATATGCATCATTTTTATTGTGGCCTGGATGTTCTGCTTCCCACTTACTCCTGTATCTGCGCCAGATAAAACTCTTGGCCTCTTCATAAGTTATGTTTGTGTCATGTTGAGGTAGCTTTCCCCCTTCCTTTGCCAACTCTGTCAACCTTTTCATTTCCAGGAATGTTGCAATGAGAAGGTATCCACTGTATCACAACTCTTTTGAACTGCTGATGCAGTTTGTGAAGTGTTACTCTTTGGTCATCCAGGTCAGCATTATTCTGATTCTTCAGCATTGCAATCACTGACAGCACATCTGAGAAGATAGCTACTTGTCTCTCTGAGCTTTCTTCTGTCATCAGGACTTCTAGTTTTACACTTGAGTGTTAGACCAAAGAAGCGGCTCATGACACTACCCAGAAAAAGCTGACATGAGTCTGGATATCTGACTCACCTTTATTCTTCTAGGAAAATCGCCTGAATTAGCAACTGGGATGTTCATACTTTAAATGACCAAGGGAAAACTGCACAGGTGGCATCAGAAATGTGATTTACAAGTTGGAGACCAAGGAGCACATGAAGCTGAGAACTTGAGACAGACAAGAAGGGGATGAAGAGGATGTTGAAAGACCTTGAGCTGATGACATGTGACAGGAAGACTTGGCATACGTTTGTTGATGGCATACATTTGTTGATGGCATACGTTTGTTGATGGCATACGTTTGTTGAAGGCCTATGCTCCTTGGGGAGCAGAAGGGTGATGATGATGATAGCTTAGAAATACTGGACAATGTGCATTACATCCTTCTTTAGGGAATTTTTGAGTAAAGACTATTACAACAGTCATGAATTTTTAGTGAAAATTATTAGAACCGTCATGAAATTTTAGTGAAATGCAGTGCCTATTTAGATGACGCTGAAACGTTTACTTTGTGCCCAAAACTTATAATTTGACGTATAGGTATTCCATCACTGGGTATATCAATTATTTTATGTTTAGTCTTTTCCCACTGAGCATGTTCTTTATAAAGGTAAAGGAACCCGTTACATGCCCATTGAGGCATATTGGGAATATGGTGTTAGGCCCATATTATCTTGACCGTCGGCACACTAGGGGTGATGTGGTCAGCATCACGCCGGCCACCTTAACCTTCCCAGAGTTACTCTGGTACCCAATTGGGGCTGGGTCGACCCAGGAGCCGTTTGTGGCCTAAAAAAATCCCACCTCATCTGGGGATCGAACTATAGACTACTGCGCTAGGAAGCCAGTGATGTTCTTTATAGGCATGTCATAAAAATGACTATTGTAAGGTAGTACAGGGAGCTGGTAACGTCATCATATACAACAAAATACTACAAAAAAACCACCACAGAAAAAGCATTTGCTTTGATGTAGATTTCCTCAGGTGGTGCCACCATCAGCAATGGTGGCTCCATAACGAGCAGAAAAAGAGATGATGATGACAACGGTAATCTTTATATTTAAGTCATAAATATGTCTATCAGTATGCACATCAACTGTTTTGCTACACTCTTCTCCGTTGAGTATATTCTTTGTACCTTAAGTTGTAACCATTTTTATCTACAGATATATCAACTATTTTGCCACAAAGTCTTCTCCCACTGAACATATTCTCGACCTGTGGGAGGCGCGGCACAGGGAAGACACGGCTGTCACTGACCTCATGAACATCCTCAGGGTCATGGGTCGCATGGATGCAGCAGCTGTGCTGGAAAAAGACAGTGGAAGTTGGTTATGATATGGTGTTTGTCCAGGAATTTCTGAAGACAGTAGAAGATGCTTATGATAAGTGCAGAAGACCAGGATAATTCTTTTAGCACTGGAAGATGCTTATTATATGAGCAGAAATGTAGGGATGTTGGTTATGATATGGTGTTTGTCCAGGAATTTCTGAAGACAGTAGAAGATGCTTATAATAAGTGCAGAAGACCAGGATAATTCTTTTAGCACTGGAAGATGCTTATTATATGAGCAGAAATGTAGGGATGTTGGTTATGATATGGTGTTTGTCCAGGAATTTCTGAAGACAGTAGAAGATGCTTATGATAAGTGCAGAAGACCAGGATAATTCTTTTAGCACTGGAAGATGCTTATTATATGAGCAGAAATGTAGGGATGTTGGTTATGATATGGTGTTTGTCCAGGAATTTCTGAAGACAATAGAAGATGCTTATGATAAGTGCAGAAGACCAGGATAATTCTTTTAGCACTGGAAGATGCTTATTATATGAGCAGAAGTGTAGGGATGTTGGTTATGATATGATGTTTGTCCAGGGAATTTTTGAAGACAGTGAAGTTGGTTATGATATGGTGGCTGTCTAGGGAATTTTTGAAGACAGTGAAGTTGGTTATGATATGGTGTTTGTCCAGGGAATTTCTGAAGACAGTGAAGTTGGTTATGATATGGTGTTTGTCCAGGGAATTTCTGAAAACAGTAAAGTTGGTTATGATATGATGTTTGTCCAGGGAATTTCTGAAGACACCCACAGTGAATTTCGTTATGATGTGGCCACTGTCCAGGAAATTTATGAAGACAGTAGAAGGTGCATATTATATGAACAAAAGAGACGGGAATTTCTGAAGATGGTGAAGTTGGTTATGATATGGTGTTTATCCAGAAGTTTCTGAGGACAGGTGAAGAGTGCTTATGATAAGGGCAAAAGTCCAAGACATTCCTGACAGCACTGGAAGGTGCTTATTATATGAGCAGAAGTTTATGGAATTTCTGAAAATGGGAAGTTGGTTATGATATGGTGGAATCATTGTTTAGGAATTTCTGACGACAGTAGAAGGTGCTTATGATAAGAGTAGAAGTCCAGGATATATCTGATAGCACTGGAAGATGCTTAAGATGAGAGCAGAAGTGTAGGGAATTTCTGAAAACAGTGAATTTGGTTATGATATAAGCAAGGAAGATTGTGATTGTGGTCTTTTATTCACTTAGGATAGTAGGATTATAAATTAATTACAATATTATGCAATACTGGACATATCTCTCTGCCTTGAGAACATATTATGTGCTTGAAACAATTCAAGAGAATACCATTTTTTGAACAGAAGTGCAGAACTCGAGTAGTCAAGGGGATATAATTCTGTGAATAGAAGTGTAGAATTCAAGCGATATAATTCTGTGAATAAAAGTGGTTGCAGAAATTTTCATAATATATTTTTCACTTGTTTCACTTTTGGTGCTTGAACAGACGTCAGTTCTAAAACTGTTGACACAGATATCAGTAAGTGTGAAAATTAGTGTAATCAGAGCTGAAGGTCTTTTATACTTGGACATGCGCCCTAATATAACCGACTAGGTTGAACGGGACTCACCTCACCAAAACGAGGAAAAGTTTTTTTTTTAAAGTGTGAAATCCACATGTTGTAACCAAAGAAGATGATATTGATCGCAAGTGCTAAGGGCAGAGAGACAAGTAGAGACTCTCAGATTAGGTTTCTGCAGAAGAAAACTCTGTATTACATGTGTCAGGGGTCACCTTTGAAACTGTACTTCACATTATAGACTATAGATATTCTATACAGAACTATGCTCGGAGAACATGAATTTCTGTGACACATAAGAAGGTTCTAGAACAATTTTGTAATCAGCATCATTACCCTTCAACTCTCAATGGAGCATAGGATTTCAACAAATTAGCGACGTGAACAACTAGCCTTCATTCCTATCAACATTTCCGGAGTGAGACTGAGCACCTATTGGTTTGCCCAGAGTTCAGTGAAGTAGACAGCCAGAAGCAAGGCTTTCTAACGGCTATGATCACAACAACAGGTGTAGACAGATTACCACGACAGATTCTGAATGATTGGAAATTATTAGCTTTGCTTCTGAGGAGGACAGTTGTCAGTTTACCCCACCAGAAGGAGTACTGTTATGTATGCAGTATCATTAACTCTTTCAGTACCAAGCAAAATAATCTGAGGTATTGGTCAGTTGTTCTGACAGAAAATCATTGAAAGTGATCTAATGTTCGCTGGTAGTTACAGGGTTAATTATAATTCTCAAAGGATGACTGTGAAGACCAAAAAAAAAATTTATTTGCATCACAACAAGTAGTGATATTATGTTTATTGACATACATAATTTCTGGATAAACTACACATGTTATTTATATGACAAAAGTGACACTAGAGTTTGTGACAACACAAAGAATCCCGTAAAAATACTACACTAATTGTATGCACTTTGTAGTACTGTGTTTATAGGAAAACTCTATAAATTATATACCCTTTGGATTTATTATAGAAAAAACGTGGCTGTTATGGTTATCACAAATTTCACTATGGTAACATTTGTAACTCATGGAGCATCAATTGTTATCTTAGAAAACTTTTAACTTGATCTGTTGTTCTTTTTATTTTACTTAATTTTTGACCACCCAGATTCTATGCATCTGTGTTTTTATTTTATGAATGAAGATGTTTGTACTTAAAACCACTGTGGCTTCTGCCACACTTTGAAATGGAATATAGCCTCAAAAGTCTCCAATGCATATCATTAAATATTATGTCACGTATTTATTAGACATATGTTTTCTTAGCACCATGGGAGCAAATTAAACTTTATGTTGCATATTTTTGGACATTGATAGTGTTTTTAGCACTAAGGGAGCAAATTAGTGATTATGTTGCACATTTTTAGACCTAGACAGGTTTCTGAGCACCATGGAAGCAAATTAATGATAATGTTGCATATTTTTAGATATAGATAACTTTTTTGAGCACTAAGGGAGCAAAATAAAGATTATATTGCTTGTTTCTAGACACATAATTTTTTTTGTTAATATTGGAGCACAGTAAAGATTGATTTGCACATCATTTAGATGCAGATAATTATTTAGCATTTAAGGGAGCAAATTGAAGTTTATCTTGCATATTTTTAGGACCAAGATAATTTTTTTTCTTTATTTTGCATTGATTGGGACAAGTTAAAGATTGTGGTGCATACTTTTATAGAGATAATTTTTGTGAGCACTAAGGGAGCAAATTGAAGAATATGTCTCATATTTTTTTAGACAGATAATTTTTTAATATGCAGCAAATTAAAGATTATACTGCAGATTTTTAGAAGTTACCACAAGGACCATTTGGGTACAGAATTCTGGTGGCATCATTCTTAAAAGTATGAGAGTTTGGCTTGGAAAAAAATTAAATGTTGGAAAGATAAAGCTGATAAAAAAAAAAAAAAAAGCTAGACATTTTGAGTGACTGACATTTAAAAAAAAAAAAACCTATTAAGTTGGAAAGATACATTGACAGAAAACTTAGACAGTTTGTTAGATAAAATGGAAAAATAGCTAGAAAGTTGAAAAGAGACAGTTGAAAAGAAACAATAAATTTAGAAAGCCAGAAAGTTGATAGATCCTATCCACACACAAAAAAAAATGGCAAAAAAAAATCTAGAAAGTTGAAAAGATCAAGATGTCAAAAAAAGCTATAAAATTGAAAAGATAAAGATGTCAAAATTAGCTAGAAGTTGGAAAGATAAAGATAAAAATCCCCCAAAAAACTAGAAAATGTGAGAGACTGAGACAGGAATAAAGCTATACACTTTCACAATGCAAAGACTGACATGGAAAAATGCCAGATACATTCTTGCTGTCAAACACTAATGTGAATTTTAATGACATTTCTGTTTACTTATATATATTTTTTAATTCTCCAAAGTTTCAACAGCAACACTAACCAAAGAAGCAAGAAAGTACTTGGAAGAAAAATTACCAGATGAGTCCCATATTTCTTATGTAATGTTTTATATTTGAAAAAAGTCTTGATTTGTGAAACTATTTCTTCGATTGAATTGTATTTTTGCTTGAGATTGTTTCCAAGATAAATTGTGATGTTACGTGTAATGTCTGGTGATTTAATTTAATCTGTTAAAATGTTTTGCCTTAATACTTTTTTTTTCTGAACGAAAAGGATCGAGAGATGGAGTATCATTGTTTTTCATTATTAATTAATATATACACAGTAAGGGACCATTTATTTAGCATGCCAGGGACCTGGGGGTTCCAGAATAGTTTTAAAAAATAGAATTTAGGCAACCAAGCCTAAAATGCACTAATACACAAGAAAAGAAAATAAATATCGTAACATTTTGTAGAAAAAAGTAGTTGATGAGACAGACACACTTGGAGTGTCATACATTTAGCATACCAGCTGATGTATGCTCACAGGTGTTGTTATGCCTAACTGCTCATGGACAATTATTACCTGGGCCTAGGTGAGACAAAGTTGAGAAGGCATTTTTGTCAGATCCATTTAATCAACTATTTTATTTATTTTGAGATTCTTTGTTCGCTTAGAGCACTTTACTCTCAGTGTGAAGTTAACAGGTTCCAGTATTGAAAACTGGTAGCATTGAACTCCAATGTACCCAGCTGTAAATAGGGACCTGCTACTGCCTCTTGAATTAGGGATGGCAAAGGCATCAAGGAAGGGAACTGGTCACCCTACCTCATAAAGCGGGACCTTGTATGGTGAAGTCTCTAACACTTCATTCCCCTACAGCAGTATCTGGTATGGAACTATCTTTTTATATTCTCTGTCTGCTGTAATGTTTTACTATGTTCCATTAACTTGGGTATATCACTAGACAATGGACAAGTTTTCCCTTTTGTTTCATTAAACCATAGATAGTAGATCAGTGGTTCTCAAAATTTTATCTCTGGGCCACACTTTCAGAATGAAAATTAGCTCGCGCCACACCAAATTTTTTTATTCATGAGAAATATCTTTAAAAAAAAATACAACTTAACTCCTAGCTAAGCTTTTAACATAGCACAGAACAAAACTACTTTATAAAATGATCATGAGACATCCAGAAAGTAAAAAAAAACAATACAGCTACATAAAAACATGATTCATTCACAAAATATAAATTCAGTGAGAGGCGTGAGCTTGTTTTTGTAGAGTAATCTCATTTATATTAGGTCTTATTTGAGACAAACAATCTCTCATCTCCTCATAACACAAAGAAGCCTTTCTATTTTTAGATCTTTGATATTTGTCAGAGCTGAAAATTCCTGTTCACAACAATATGTCGTGGAGAACTGTATCTATTTGATAAAAAATAAATTATATTACTGAATAAAATCTTAAAATTTTGGAAAATTCTAATGGTTTTTAAACGTATATTTCCCATATTATGTCACAGGTAACAAAATAAATAAGAAAATGATTTTAATATTTATTTTTTGGCATATGAATTTCTTTGGAAAATCTCTCTAAATCCTTGATTGTCTTTGAATCTTCCGGCCACATGTGCCATCTTCTTGCAAAAGTGTGGCAGAGAAATTACTTGGCACACATTTTAAATATTATACAGACTGTCCACCACTTACAACCACTTGTACTTAATCCTATTACTATTATTTTCTGTTCCAGATGTCTAATCTGAAAGTCACTTATGTTTCATTATTTATTACAGTACAGTACTATACAGTGCAGTAATTTTATGTTGCAGTTAGTACATTGTATTATTTCTATGTAAACAGTCACAATCACGTAAGTTAACATTAGTAACAAAAATATAAAGATACAGGCCTACACATTTTAGCATGTCACAATGTGAACGATTGGAACACATTCAAAATGAAGGGGTACAACTAGTTTTGGGCTGTATGCGGGATACCCCCATTGTGACAATGAGATACATCCTTGGATTGCTGTTGATTAGATCCAGATGTGCGATGGTCCAGGAAAAGGCATATATGCGGGTAACCTCTGATAAAAGACACCCCCTACATGAGAATGTAGCTCACATCAAAGGGGCAAGAATCAGGAGGGGGATGTCATGAATGGCACGGGCAGAGGCTACGACCAGGGTTGAAAATGTATTCAAAGGGAAGAGTGGAGTAAGTCAGGGGAGAACTGGATAAACTACCACTACCAGCAGATCATCATTAGCCTTGGCAGAGAGTGCAGATCTTGGGGCAATGGAAAAGCAGAGTTGGAGATTAATCAGCTGATAAGTGATCATGCTGGGGATGATGACGCCATTGTGTACACTGATGGGTCTGAAGTGTGTGGTGGGAAATCAGGATGGAGCTTCTATGCAAGAATAAAGGGCAAGGTCGTCACTAAACAGAGTGGATCCTACATGACAACAGCCTTCAGCATGAGAATGGAGGTAGAGGCAGTTACTGCAGCACTGAGGTGGCTGTCTGAAACTCCATCAACCAGGGCAGTTATATTGTCAGACTCTCAAGCCATGCTTCAGAAAGTTCAGAACGGATGGCTGTGGCAGGAATGGAAAACATCAATAGAATCCTCAAGTCTGGAAAAACAGGTGTGGATCTACTGTCCTGGTCATGCAAGGGTACGTGGCAATGAGAGAGCTGACAGACTGGCCTCGAGAGCACCCATAGTGGGGACACTGGACATGGATAAGGGAGAGATACTAAGGACTATCAATGATCGCCTGCTGGATAATGGCACTGCAATGGATGAATCAACAAGGATGCGGCTGTTGGAGTTTGGCATCAAACGTGGGATTCGCAGAAATGGACGTGAGAGAGGATGCATCCATCATATGTACAACCAGTGTGCTTCAGGTACAATTAGCATTCATACTCTTCGACATTTGCTGAAGGAGACTGCAGTGCAGTGAGGTCGATTCTGATTAAAAATAACAATAGCATTCAGGGATGTTAACTGTTAACATATCCTTATGGTTTGGATAGTAAATAGTGATTTTTGCATTACAACCTTATTGACTTATGACAGGGTGGGTTGTTGAAATGAAACTCCACCGTCAGTCAAGGACAGTCTGTACCTTATCAGTTTCTACTTTTCAGAATGTTCCTCTAGATATCTGGCAAAATGGTCCCATATTGTATATAATTTTTTTACAGTGCTCATTTAATAACTTTTCCAGTAGACGTGTGAAAAATAAAAATAGTTTAACGAGAAAGAGAGGGAGGAGGAGAGATACAGAAAGAGAGAGAGAGAGAGAGAACAAGTGAATGTGTAAATGTTGTTCAATGTTATTTAAAAGATATTTATACCAGAGTGTAACATTTCTATTTGCCAGCTTGTGAAATTAAAATGGTACGCTATAGTAACCCCACTACAGATGTTGCTAGGCTAGCTACATGCTACTGGCATTGTAGGGCCAGTGATTCTCAAACTGTTTGAACCTGGTGAGAAGTGCTGCTAGTTCTTTGAACCCCTGTTGCCCAAAACTGTCATTAGTCAAAATGTTGACCAATTAAAATACACATTTTGGAAAATTAGGTTACTAAATATCATAGTGTACTCTGACTCATATGTGATGCAGTATCAAAGCTAAAGGCAACCTTGCTCTGACCCGTAGGTTCCACAACTTGAGAAACATTGTTGTAAATGTACCATTAGAGCCCCCTTTATCATTATTTCACTCATTAATCCTTATGGATCTTGGAACCACCGCTATAACTGGTCCTGTTACAGAAATCTGGCATGCTTGTGAAGCTGTGCTTTCTATAGCAATTTGTTTGACATGATGACGTTGCTAGCCTCATGTACACCTTTATCTTAGTTGTCTCCAGGTAGTGCCTGAGGGCCCATAGCATGGGGGAGGGGGGCTTTAGACCAGTAATCTATGTTGGATGATTGGTTACTGAGCAATTGTTTTTATTACCAGGGGGCCCAGATGAGTGGGGGGGGGGGGGGGGTACACCAGTAATCTATGTTGGATGATTGGTTAGTGAGCAATTGTTTTTATTGCCAGGGGGCCCCAGATGAGTGGGAGGGGTTGGGTGTAGACCAGTAATCTATGTTGGATGATTGGTTAGTGACCAATGGTTTTTACTGCCAGGAGGCCCAGATGAGTGGGAGGGGTGGGGTGTAGACCAGTAATCTATGTTGGATGATTGGTTAGTGACCAATGGTTTTTATTGCCAGGGGGCCCAGATGAGTGGGAGGGGTTGGGTGTAGACCAGTAATCTATGTTGGATGATTGGTTAGTGACCAATGGTTTTTATTGCCAGGGGGCCCAGATGAGTGGGGGGGGGGGGGTACACCAGTAATCTATGTTGGATGATTGGTTAGTGACCAATGGTTTTTATTGCCAGGAGGCCCCAGATGAGTGGTGGGGGGATAGACCAGTAATCTATGTTGGATGATTGGTAAGTGACCAATGGTTTTTATTGCCAGGGGGCCCAGATGAGTGGGAGGGGTGTTGGATGATTGGTTAGTGACCAATGGTTTTTATTGCCAGGGGGAGGTATAGACCAGTAATCTATGTTGGATGATTGGTTAGTGACCAATGGTTTTTATTGCCAGGGGGCCCAGATGAGTGGGGGGGGGGGGAGGGTACACCAGTAATCTATGTTGGATGATTGGTTAGTGAGCAATTGTTTTTATTGCCAGGGGGCCCCAGATGAGTGGGAGGGGTGGGGTGTAGACCAGTAATCTATGTTGGATGATTGGTTAGTGAGCAATTGTTTTTATTGCCAGGGGGCCCCAGATGAGTGGGAGGGGTTGGGTGTAGACCAGTAATCTATGTTGGATGATTGGTTAGTGACCAATGGTTTTTACTGCCAGGAGGCCCAGATGAGTGGGAGGGGTGGGGTGTAGACCAGTAATCTATGTTGGATGATTGGTTAGTGACCAATGGTTTTTATTGCCAGGGGGCCCAGATGAGTGGGAGGGGTTGGGTGTAGACCAGTAATCTATGTTGGATGATTGGTTAGTGACCAATGGTTTTTACTGCCAGGAGGCCCAGATGAGTGGGAGGGGTGGGGTGTAGACCAGTAATCTATGTTGGATGATTGGTTAGTGACCAATGGTTTTTATTGCCAGGGGGCCCAGATGAGTGGGAGGGGTTGGGTGTAGACCAGTAATCTATGTTGGATGATTGGTAAGTGACCAATGGTTTTTATTGCCAGGGGGCCCAGATGAGTGGGAGGGGTAGGGTGTAGACCAGTAATCTATGTTGGATGATTGGTTAGTGACCAATGGTTTTTATTGGCAGGGGGCCCCAGATGAGTGGGGGGGGGGTAGACCAGTAATCTATGTTGGATGATTGGTTAGTGACCAATGGTTTTTACTGCCAGGAGGCCCAGATGAGTGGGAGGGGTGGGGTGTAGACCAGTAATCTATGTTGGATGATTGGTTAGTGACCAATGGTTTTTATTGCCAGGGGGCCCAGATGAGTGGGAGGGGTAGGGTGTAGACCAGTAATCTATGTTGGATGATTGGTTAGTGACCAATGGTTTTTATTGCCAGGGGGCCCCAGATGAGTGGGGGGGGGGGGGTAGACCAGTAATCTATGTTGGATGATTGGTAAGTGACTAATGGTTTTTATTGCCAGAGGGCCCAGACGAGTATTTCTAGTTGCCTTTTACATCCAAGAGAGAGCAGTTGTCCTATTCTTTATCTCCTCAGAGAAACACACCCCCCCCTCCCAGGTGAACTACACAGGCGGCTTATTACATGAGACAGCATCACAAAAAGATCTAGATAGGAATGTTCATTACATCTCTTGAAATTCAGCGTCCACTTGGCAGAGTGGCCAGTGCACTTGTCTTTCACAGCAAAGGTGCCAGGTTTGATTCATAGTATCGACACGCTCCAGTCTTCTTCTTTGATCCTT
This sequence comes from Oreohelix idahoensis, assembly GCA_024509875.1. Taxonomy (NCBI): domain Eukaryota; kingdom Metazoa; phylum Mollusca; class Gastropoda; order Stylommatophora; family Oreohelicidae; genus Oreohelix; species Oreohelix idahoensis. Next base: position 840,223 of record JAMPIV010006075.1, read on the forward strand.
AGCCACCAACTGTCACAGCAGTCAGGGGTGGTGTCTTGTAGGGCAGCAACACACTGCTTCCACTTTGCTGGCTCGGCGGCCATCCTTCGTACAGTGCCCCAGCTCTGGTTCATTCTTTGCATCTCGGGTATCCATAGTTCTCTGCCAAGTTGTTTTTCGTCAACCTCTCTTTCGCTTTCCCCTAGGGGTCTTAAGCATAGCTGTTCTTGTGACGCTGCAGTCTGCACAGCTGTAAATGGGTACCTGACTTTGCTCTTGAGTTAGCGAAGGAAAATGCAGTGAGGAAGGGAACAGTTCACCCCCACCACTTGATGCTGGACCTAGTAAGAATGAAGTCTCTAACACTTAATTTCCAACAGCAGTACCTGATATGGGACTACTTTTAACTCTTGAAATTATTGCCCCCTTGAACTTTTCTCCAAAGAATGACTAAATAGTTTTTTTTTTTTAAGCTGCATCTGAGCTCGTGTACAATGAATTGTGTCTTTTTACACATCATGTTCCTGCAGCCTTTCCCTTCCCTAACTCAACAGCAGAAATGGGTACCCATTTACACCTGGGTGTACTTAAGCTTGATGCTTCCAGGCTTTGAACCTGGTAACTTTTGCTTCAAAAAGCAAGCATTCTAACTACTTTGCCACTCAACGAGGAAGGGTACCATTCAGCCCACCTCATAAAGCTGAGACTATAGTGAAGTCTCTAACACTTAACTCCCTACTGACAGTATCTGCTATGGAGGCAACCTTTACTGTTACACATCACATACGTAAAATGATATCAGAAAATGGGTGATCGATGTTGAGATCTGGACATTTATTTTTAAAAATAAAATTTTGCCTCGTTTTGGCGAGGTGCGTCCTGTTCAACCTAGTCCGTTAAATTAGGGCACATATCCAAATATAAAAAACCTTAAGGTCTGGTTATCTATAAATATATATATAAGATCTGGACATGAGATGTTGTTCTTGCATGTGTAAATGATTGGCAGAACTTTGAAGCCTTTAACCTATGAACTTTGAATGTGACCTATTTAACGTTACTGAACAAAATTAACGAACATCATACTCATCCCTCATATCAAATAGCATGTCATCTTTTTTCATTTAGGATGACAAAATATTTGTATCTAAGCAATGTAAAGTTTAAGATAAGAATTTATTTTTTATTTCACCTGTAAATTTTAATTATATTCCAGTAAAAGCTGTATGCACGTAAGACACATTTCTCTTGTTGCCCTTTGATGTATATGTCTGTTTAGCTACATGAGCATTATCAATACAGTCCTTGTGCAGGTTTAAATATTCATAACTTGTGTTCTATAGGTAATAAAATCAATCTGTAAAGATGGTCACAAAGGATATTTAATCAAGTTTTGTTGGTAATGAGAGTACTACAGTTACAGACGTTTAACTCGGCTAACCACAGCATACAATTACTCAAACATCACAATATCAGTATGGAAACTAAATGACAGCTGATAAATAGTATATTCTTACCAACTCTTTGCTATCAATGTCAAACATGGTCCCTTACCAAAGCATGGGAAGGGTAAATCACATCCTGTGAGATGAGAACAGCCATTAATGTTACCAGGAGAGACAGAACGAGAAATGATTACATCAGAAACATTGTAGGTATTACATCCTGCATCACGTATATAGAGAGACAGAAAATGAAGTGGTTTGGCCATCTCATGAGAATGGAGCCCAGTAAATTACCACGACTTGCCTACAACACTAAAAGATCTGGGTTCAGAACATGGGGAAGACCAAGAGGCAGATGGATAGACAACATCACAAACATCTACAACAATGAGGGCTCACAGCAGCCAAGACAACATCACAAACATCCACAACAATGAGGGCTCACAGCAGCCAAGGTGACATCACAAACATCCACAACAATGAGGGCTCACAGCAGCCAAGACAACATCACAAACATCTACAACAATGAGGGCTCACAGCAGCCAAGGTGACATCACAAACATCTACAACAATGAGGGCTCACAGCAGCCAAGACAACATCACAAACATCCACAACAATGAGGGCTCACAGCAGCCAAGGCGACACACTTACCTCGGGAACACAAACTTCAGATCCACATTACACTTTACGACAATAATGGAAGGAAAAAAGTAAGTAAGCAATCATAGCACAAAATTTACTTTCTCCTTGACTGAAGTCATTCTATCAAGCATAGACTTGATTCTCTGATTAGTTATAGTAAAGGAATCACACTCATTACAACAAAACTTGATTAAATAGCTTTTCTGACCCTTTTTACAGATTGATTTTATTACCTACAGAATAAAAGTTATGAATATTTGAAACTGCACAAGAACTTTATAATGACCCTGCCTAACATGGTCTAAACCTGAAGTGTTTACCAACTCATGCATTTCAAAAAGGTGCTAAACATACATGAATATGCTGCTGTGCAGTCTTTAAATAAGATGGTGGAACTATTTAATGTAGCATAATAGGTGTGAACAAAGTGTCAATCAAAATGTCATGCTTGTGTAGAATAGAAGGATTGAAATGATACAACGAGATCACCAATGTGGAAATATGACACGAACTTGACAAATGGCATTGGAACAAGAGACGAGGAGAAGAAGAAGCTGGTGATGGGTTGGACACACATTGAGGAAACTTGTTGATAGCATTACAAGGCAGTCCTGGTTCTGGAATCCTCAAAGTATGAGTAGTAGATGTAGACTGAAAAAGAAACAAAGAGGAGAACTGAAGACATAATAACAATGATGAGGAAAGATGGAAAGACCTTACGCTGATGGCACAAGACAGGAGGACTCAGTGGTTGCTAAAATTAGTATATGATAAATCAGTAAAATTATGCAGGGTGAGCCATAAATCACTTACCCTTTCAAAACATTATGTATGAAGAAATGCATAGTAGATTATTCTATTTTTTTTCCTTCATTTTTGGCAGGATACCCTCAAATTTCAAGCACACTGTATCTACCTCTCCTAATTTTTTTTTTAAATTTTTTTTTTAAGTGGGCTATTATTCCCTTATTGTTAGAAAATGTCTTGGTGGATTGGAAGACAGGGTCTAGTCAAATAGCCTGCAAGGTCTCCTGATGTAACTCCAGCAGGTTATTTTTTTATAGGGATTTTTAAGCGACAAAGTTTGTGATCAGAAACATACAATCTTATAGGATCCCAAAACAGCAATAATAGAGGAGTTTCAAAAGAGCTGACAAAGATTTAGATCAGAGTTTGTAGACATTTTTGAAAAAGGTTGATTTTATGTATCTTCTACTTCTTTGTTTGCCCTCAGACTTCCACATTAATGACTCTAATAGAGGCAGTAGTCAGCTCAAGGTTCCTGACATCTTGTTCGCCCTCAGACTTCTACATTAATGACTAGTCAGCTTAAGGTTCCTGACATCTCGTTCACCCTCAGACTTCTACATTAATGACTCTAATAGAGGCAGTAGTCAGCTCAAGGCTCCTGACATCTCGTTTTCCCTCAGACTTCTACATTAATGACTCTAATAGAGGCAGTAGTCAGCTCAAGCTTCCTGACATCTCGTTCGCCCTAAGACATCTACATTAATGACTCTAATAGAGGCAGTAGTCAGCTCAAGGTTCCTGACATCTCGTTCGCCCTCAGACTTCTACATTAATGACTCTAATAGAGGCAGTAGTCAGCTCAAGGTTCCTGACATCTCGTTTGCCCTCAGACTTCTACATTAATGACTCTAATAGAGGCAGTAGTCAGCTCAAGGTTCATGACATCTCATTCACCCTCAGACTTCTACATTAATGACTCTAATAGAGGCAGTAGTCAGCTCAAGGTTCCTGACATCTCGTTCGCTCTCAGACTTCTACATTAATGGCTCTAATAAAGGCAGTAGTCAGCTCAAGGTTCATGACATCTCCAAACAGTTTTTCGTTGAGAGAAGTGGGTTGTTGCCATATGCCACTCCATTCACTGCTGTAAGTTGGGCAGGACTGGAGCAGATGTTCGGCTGTCATAGGGCTGGTGCCACTTTATGTATGAATGCTGGTGGATGCCATTTTAAATGACAAATACGGGAGCCGCGCTGGTGTAATGGCTTCGGCGTTGTACTGGCGACCAGGTGTTCATGGTTCAAACCCGGGCATCGGCGTTTGAAGAAATGTTTACGGCCGGAAATTTGACTGAATAGCCTGAACGGCTCCTGTGATAAACCCTCTGTGGATGGGAAGGAGCGAAGCTCCTGACCGGGTTGGAAGGAAAGTCCTCAGGTTCCCCAGCCTCGCAATGACATGTCATTGGGCCGAAGGGCTGAAAGCCCAAGTGCCGCTGGTTAAAAAAAAAAAAAAAAATGACAAATAACTTAAAATTATTAATAAATTATTTTAGTGTTCTATCATTGTGATTGTGTATTTCATTTACACATACCATTACATATTAAAGCCACATGTTTTGAGCAAAAAGGCAAGGGACTTATGGTTCACCCTGTATACTTAAATATATTTTTTAGTGTCACAAACTGTGGAGATTTGACCTTTCTATACAAAGTCTTGCAAGCGATTATGCCATATTAACGTGAAAAATGTTTAATTTTAATGCCATTATGTTAATTACAGTGAGCCTTAAATTTCACTCTACTATAATAATAATCATTATTATGGATTGTCATTATTCCTACTACAGCTATTATTATTGTTATTATTATTAGTTGCTGTTACTATAGGTTTAATTCTATTTCTGTGTATTTATTTATTACAAGAATGTACTCTATAGATGTCCCTTCTAAGTTTCAACAGAAATTTCATCAAAACCGAATAGAGATTGAGTGTTTATATAATAAACTAATACTGTCATTATATATATATATATATATATATATATATATATATATATATATATATATATATATATATATATATATATATATATATATATATATATATATATATATATATATATATATGCACATGAATGTATGAAATGATGTCCGTGTTTGATAAATACTAGGTCATCTGTGTACATTTCAGCCTGGGCGAAAATACAATGTGTACATAAATAACCACAGAAAGGGGGGACACATCTTTTAAAATAAATGTTTGAAATGAACTTATTATTTTGTTTTTCTGTTCTTTTTTAAAATTTATTTTGTGTTATTTCTATTTCAGGTCGCTATTGTTGTGTTTATACAAGACTGTTAATTAAGTGTTTTTTTTTTTTTTTAAAAGATTTGTGGAATTTGTGTTTTGCTCCTCGCTATATTAGTTATTGTGGTTTTTGTATTATAAAAAAAAAAAAAAAAATCAGAATCAGATACAAGAACAAATGGAATGCAGAGCATCCAGGCCATACAAAATGATACATATTGTAGCTCAGCAGAAGAGAACAAGTGGTCATCTTCAGACTCCGGGACACATCATATTGGATACCGTCTTTTTAACAAGCTAAAGATAGGAACTACCGTTGAGTGTTAAAAAAATACTGATAAAATAACTGCTGAAGATGTGCGGTAAAGATGCCCAACATATGAGGAACAGAGAAAGCACATATGGCCGTCGCCAGTACAATTCCTGGAAAAACTCTATGGAGATACAAAAAGCCTCAGACTGACCATTGCTTTTTTTTGAACATATTCAAGTTGACGTCTCAGGATGTTCGAAAAAGAAGATAAGTATTATTTTTTATCAAGACAAGGGAAACAACAAATACATTACATCCAACAATTTTAATTAAAAGGGTTATAGCTAAGGGAAATAATGCTTTCGTATCCGCTCAAAGTTACACGTTTATAAGGACCTAGGGTTGTCAAGTTAGTACGCTGCAGTTTTTCATGTCACGTAATTTAGGGAATTAATTGCTCTACCTGTGAGCGACGCTTTTCTCATGTTTTTTTTTTCTAGCACACAATGGTAGCATTTTTTTTTCTTTCTTTTAATTCTTTCCCTTTTAAACCGAAAATGAGTCTTAAAATCGCGAGTTTCTGGGGATGGTTGTTGGAGAAGATTCCTAGTGCTTGTACAACTGCCGCCCTCTCTGCTGTGATACTATATGTCTTTATGACTGGTGTAGTTCCCCCCCCCCCCCGGGGGGGGGGGGGGGGCCTCTGTAGAGAGAAGGAAAGAATAGAACTACCTCACATTCAGGCTATTCCTGCAAGCTGACAAGTTCATTGATCTACTTCACATTCAGGCTATTCCTGCAAGCTGACAGGTTCATTGATCTACCTTACATTCAGGCTATTCCTGCAAGCTGACAGGTTCATTGATCTACTTCACATTCAGGGTATTCCTGCAAGCTGACAGGTTCATTGATCTACTTCACATTCAGGCTATTCCTGCAAGCTGACAGGTTCATTGATCTACTTCACATTCAGGGTATTCCTGCAAGCTGACAGGTTAATTGATTTTCACAATAAAAGGAAGTATTTTGAAACAAAAGTTCAGCCCCGCTCTTGTTTGACTGATATTCTTGCGACAGCTTCTTGGCTGAAAGTCGTGCTGTCGCAGCTCTTGAGTGGTTAGCCTGTTTGCCAATAGTTCTGCTGTTATAGTTCATGGCACACATCAAACTCAGCTGTTCTAACTTTACAAAATTTACTTTGTAACAAGAGTTTTGTTCGTTCAAGTATGCCATCACTTCGGACATTATTTTCGTCCTCACTGTCTTGATTATCGAAGGAAATAAAAACAGAAAACAAAAACACAGGTGTTGATGCGAAGCTATAAATTAAATGCACGAATTAGATAACGTAATGCTAAAGGCAATTTTTGTTGTGTTTTTTTAATCTACAAATAGTCAACTGTCATCTAAATCTTTTTATCCATAAAACAAAATACATAAAGTGAACTTTATACAAATTAATTGTTCTCTTTCTCTGGAGACAAATACTTTGAACATGTAGAACACTGAGCGAACAAAAGTTACATACTTCTGTTGTAAAGTTTAAGTCATTTGTACTGTAAACATTTCTCATCTATTCTATTTTCTTAACTTCAATTCACTTCTAGTAACAAGACTTCAGGTCACTTCTACTAAGACCTCAATTCAGTTCTACTATTAACACTTCTTGTTACTTCTACTATTAAGACCTCAGGTCACTTCTACTGCACTTCTGTAATAGAGCTCACGTCACTTCTGCTATCAAGACTTCAGATTACTACCTTATGTCACTTCTCTTACATGGACTAGGGGTCATTTCTACTATAAAGACTATGACATTTTTGTTACAAAGACTTCATGTCAATTTTTTCAGTAAAGTTGTTCAAATACTTTTTACGGTAACTGAGGCTTCTACTGTAAAGACTTCAGGACCTTTATACTCAGATTTGAGGTAACTTCGACAAAACGTTCAGATCACTCTGGGCTATAAACACTTTATGTCACATCTCATCATTTGCCTTGTTAGAATTTATAAATGGTATAAATTTACCCCGACCAGTCATTTTGTTAAAGCAAATTTTCCATTCCCATCGTTAAAAACATATCTCTTCGCCTATTTAATTATGCGCTGAGTATGAACAGGAAATGATGGTTGACACAGGAATACATGACATCTACACAATATTGTCTGTAAAGTTTAACTGGTTGGACAATTTATCTATACAATATTGTCTGTAACGTTCAACTGGTTGGACTACACGAAGTTGCCTGGGTTGAAGTGGATGTTGACGTAGAAGACCTCCCCTTGCTGGTTGTACTTGTCAGGACTCAGAATCTCAGTGTGGGCGCTGCTCGCATACTCTCGGAAACCCAACTGCCTCAGCCGTGTCTGGACCTGTGGAAGGTTGGCAACAAGTGATAATGCTCCCCTCAGTGAGCATGACAGCAACTTACGGTATATAAACACCATTTCCCTTTCCGCGCCTGCTAAATGAGATTACCAGTCTCATGCATACCATTATCTTAGTCGCCACGTACGACATAGTTAAGGGATCAGTAGTCCTATTCTATCTTTGTGTTCATAGAGACCCTCCCTCCCCCCCCCCCCCCCACTACCCGTGGCCATTACAATATAGTCTATTTTATATTAAATACCCTGTGTGGTTTCCGGTGGGGGGGGGGGGGGGGGGAAGAAGAGAGGGAGGCAGAGAGAGAGAAGACAAAGAAGGAACAAAATCACGGCTGCTTCAGACGTTTAGTAGGAGGCGTGTAATATCAGAATGTGCGTGGAGATGGCCCACCTCAACATGTAAAACAAACTGCTCCCAGAAACCATCACTGCAAGATCATTAGAAGTTCTGTAACGTCTGGTTCTTGTTATCTACAGACGTGATTACATACTCCCCAAAACGTTAAAGAAAAATGGAAAGACCATATACGAGAGGAGATAGACTGGGAATATATTACGTTTTACCCACCACTCGTGTAACACTCCACGTACAGGGCATATATTATGTTGTACCCACCACTCGTGTAACACTCCAGGTACAGGGCATATATTACGTTGTACCCACCACTCGTGTAACACTCCAGGTACAGGGCATATATTACGTTGTACCCACCACTCGTGTAACACTCCAGGTACGGGGCATATATTACGTTGTACCCACCACTCGTGTAACACTCCAGGTACGAACATAGAACCCGAATGGAAGGGGACAAAATGAGTCCGAGGAACACGAAGGGGAAGAAATCAACAGCAGAAATGATAAACAGCACCGGCGTCAGGAAGTTGTGGAGAGACATGATCAATTACGCCAGCAGTCTTGGATACAACAAATAATACAAGAATTCAACCATGACACTTACAGCTCCCTAAGGAGCACATGCCTACAACATTCATGCCAAGTTATCTTATCCTGCGCCAAACGCTCAAGACAATGTCTTCTTTAACCCTTGCATTTCCGACTCCAGTTCTCGTATCCATGTGTTTTTTGTTTTTTTCGGTTTCATTCTAACTTCATACCCTGAAAATTTCAGAACAATGACTGCCTTGTAATGTAACCAGCAACTTTGCTCAATGTGTGTCCTATCTATCGTCAACGTCCACATCTGATCTGTCTAAATCTAGTGGCACCTCTCTGGTTCTTGTGCACTGTTCCATATTTGATTTTGTTGAACAGAATGACATTATTGCACTCCGGACAAAAACCCATAGGTGCTCTGTCTCCTCACTATATATCGAATTGTATGAATACTAATTGTTCCTATTGCGCACTGGTTGTATACACGCTGGAAGCACCCTCTCATACGTTCATCCCTGCTAGTCTTACGTTTGATGCCAAAGTCCAGCAATCGTAGCCTTGATGATTCATCTACTACAGTGTCGTTCTTTAACACAGTGCTCCGCAACCTTTTTTACTTCACAGCACACTTATGTGCCCTTCAAAATTCCGCGGAACAATATAATACTTAAGCAGGTGGGTGTAGTAAATATTTTAAAAATTGCTGCCATAATAAGACAATGCTCCCTAATTGTTTGTGATGCGCTGTTGAATGACGATAACTCAACTTATTATTTGTACAATTGTATGCGTGAGATTCCTTCATAATATTTTACCATTGCATATAATTATGTACACCATTATATGATGTATTATGTCTGGTATACCAATCATACTGTGGCTTTTCTGGCATTCCGAAACGTGCTGTGTTAAAGTCATGAGCTCCAGTTTCTCCAGCTTGGCTCGCATTTAAAGGATCGTCACATCTGGTCGCAAGCTAAGATGGCCACACCAAGCACAACCTCATTGTTAAAGAACGAATTGTAATACGTTATGTATTATTACAACACACAGACAGATAGCCATTATTATTGAGGAAATATGTCTATTTGTGGTAACTCATGTTTTTGCACGGTTTTTAACTTATATTGAACGCTGCATATTTAATACGTCACCGGTTGTCTATTACGTAACGCGTTTGCGCTAATTTATTCTAACGGCTCATATTCGTGGCCGTATTTCCGGTTCCATAATTTATTTGATGTCGAGTATCAAATAAATAATAAAAAATGAAATAATTTTGATTTTTTTTTCCCGACGGCGCGGGGTGATTGTTAAAGAACGAATTGTAATATGTAATGTATTATTACTACACACAGATATATAGCCATTATTATTGAGGAAATAGGTCTATGTGTAGAATAATACATAACATATTACAATTCGTTATTTAACACTCATATTAGTCGCTCTTACGAAATGCGTGAAGAAGCAGTGGCCCTCTTTTCTCGGTCTCCAAGGACACCCCCGGGGGACTACACGGAATGAGCAGTATGCTTCCGTTACACCAGACTCTAGGGAGCCGCGGTAGCATAGTGGTTAGCGCACTGGCTTCCTAGCTCAGTGGTCTATGGTTCGATCCCCAGATGAGGTGGGATTTTTTTAGCCGCAAACGGCTCCTGGGTCGACCCAGCCCCAAATGGGTACCAGAGCAACCCTGGGAAGGTTAAGGCGGCCGGCGTGATGCTGACCACATCACCCCTAGTGTGCCGACGGTCGAGAAAATATGAGCCAAACACAATATTCCCAATATGCCTCAATAGGGCGTGTAACGGGATCCTTTACCTTTACCTACTGTGGTAACGCTCTTGACTATAGTTTCCTATCATAAATAGTACTTACTCCCCAACGCTTCTCGTCGGAAACAACAAGAGACCGCAACGAAAGTCTTGATACTCTCTAAGACCACTGAAGTCGCCCCAGACAGATTGAGTTCGTATCTTTGAGGTGTTTATCTTCTGGTGGCAAGATAAGGTACCTTCATCCTAGAGACCTAGACCGAAGGACGCTGGTTATATCAGAACGCAATCATCATTCAAAAATAAGTGAACTCGGTCAACCCATGTGCATTGTTGATAAGTAATAAGCCTTGAAAAGGACTGCTAGTTTCCATCAGCTGGCGCCGTCAGCCCTAAAAAGGGCTAGTTCTAGACAGAAGAACAGGTGGATGGGGGAAATAGAAAAGAGACTCCGTCTTTCACAACTCAAGACACTTTTATCGTTGATAAGGAAATGAGCGATGTCAGGAAATCCACTGGGGATTCTTGTGGTTTCGTTTTCCCAGTGCTAGATTCTGGAACGGATCATTGGCCGGCCTTTAAAAATCTCGAACCTTCAGTCTGCTTTCACACTAAGGCAATGCCCACCGTCATGATCCTAGATCGGGTGTTCTCAGCCATTTTCAACCTTCGTACCCCATTGGCCTTTTAGTAAACCTTCCCGTACCTCCATGGCTTTTAAGCAAACCTTTCAGTACCCCTATTCAATATGAGAAGAAATACATTCTACAGTTTACCGTGAACATGCAAAAATGAAATTTAATTAATTTTTGACAAAGAAAGCTTTATGCGGTACATAATATTTTTAGTATCATAAATTTGTTACACGTTTTTCCCCCCAGAATATAGCCAAATAAATTAGTGAGATCACTGATTCTGTTTCTTGTCTATCACCAGTTTTATTCTTGGTACAGTTAGTGAAAAATATCGCCTTTAGTTTGTTTCTTTGTTTGGATTTGATTGAGAACAAAACAGACCAAAAGGTCTTTAATATTTGGTTGCGCCCTAACTAGGTTGTGTCTAGGTTGAATTGGACGAGCCTCGCCAAGAAGAGGCACGATTATTTTTTTTTAAAGAGGAGGTGGGCGTAAGGCTTTCAGTTCTCTCTCCAATCCACGTTTTCCATGAACACTACTACTTCAGGAATATTTCAGTAGGAAAGTATAGTTATTTTACCACATATTCCCCACACTCCCTTGAAAAGATTCTCGTACCCCGTTGGGGTACGGTTATCCCAGGTTGGGAGCCCCTGATCCAGACTGCCCAATATTTTCTCTCACTCGTCACCTATCTCATCCCCTGACAAGTTGCTAATGGACACATTAACCCGCTGAAGGTGTTACTAACATTAATTCAACATATAATGAATTGAACTTAAACACACACTGACTACAATCCTTTTTAGTTCATACAAACACGTTCACGGAACAAGACCAATGGCGTATCCAAGACACAAACAAACGAATTTTTTTTTCTCGAAATGCTGAGACTAATATTCTGCCCATTCTTTCTCTCATCTTTAATAATGTAACATTCATTCTCAAAGGTGAAATGTTAGAGACTTTACTATACTAGGTCCAGCATCGAGAGGTGGGGTGACCTGTTCCTTCCATTGATGCCTGTTCCTTCCTAACTCAAGGTAATAACAGTGTAGAAGTTAAACAAGAGGTCAAGGTAGTCCAATAGCAAATACTGCCGTAGGGGGAGGGTGAAGTGTTAGAGACTTCACTATACTAGGCCCAGCTTTGAGAGGTAGGATGACTAGTTTGTTTAATCGCTGCTTGTGCCTTCCCTAACTCAAAAGCAGAGTCAGGTACCCATTATTTACAGTTGTGTAGACATACGTGTGACGCCATCGTTTTGTTTTTAACCCGGCGCCTTTGTCAGTGGTGTAGATGAATGAAAGCATAGATGTAGATGAATGACAGCATTAGAGGAATACCAGTGTAGAAGTAGATGACTACTGGCATCATTTCACCTTTCCAATTAGTGTGAACAGAGTAAATTAGAGGTGTCTTATGTTTTCATTTGATTCATATCTTTAGAGTCTTGACAATTGAAAACTGCGAAAGGCGATACCAACTTCACTTTGCATGCCCACGGGTGTTCCCCCCCACTAAAATGACTTAATAACTACTGGATAAATTTGGTTAATGTTTATATCGAAAGAGCCGCGGTAGCACAGTGGTTAGTGCATTGGCTTACTAGCTCGGTGATCCATGGTTCTATCCCAGTTGGGATTTGTAGACCGCAATCGGCTCCAGGGTCGACCCAGCCTCATGAATTGGGTACCAGGGAAACTCTAGGAAGGTTAAGGCGACCGGCGTGATGCTGATCACATCACCCCTAGTGTGTCGATTGTCAAGAAAATATAGGCCTAATACCATATTCCCAATATGCCTCAATAGGCGTGTAACGGGATCCTTTTTATGTGGAAAGGTATGAGTGCCCTTTCAATGGGTGTGCAAGTTAGCTTCCGAAAATGCACCACCAAAAAGACTACAAGACATATGCTTTATTGTAATGTGTGTGCCGTTTGGTTTTCACTGTGCAATATGAAAGCGTTTTCCGGAAACAGTTTGTCGGAATGCGTTACGTACGCGTGTCGTTTAGGAAGTTATATATATATATATATATATATATATATATATGTATATATATATATATATATATATATATATATATATATATATATATATATATATATATATATATATATATGCGGCTCACGCGTGTCTCTGCACGCAACGGCTGATGATGTTATTTGCACAAAGTCCACTTGACGAATATTACCATCTGTCTCTTGAAAAGAATCCAGGTTACACAATACTGCCAGCCATGACAATCCTGCTTCGTTGCAAGGTTTGCTAATTAAACTTGCATAAAGATTGCGTCTCTTTTTTGGGGATCTTATTTCCAGGACCATTGTGCGGAGACTTCATACTGAAACTTTTATAACGCCATTTTCATCTCCGTGCAGAAATACAACTGAAAGATTGAATGCATACCGCATCCGATCGATAACGGAAACAATTATACTCGTTGTAACACATATAATATTCTATTACCACATGTTATCGTATTACGGCCATTTTTTTTAACCTCGCTGTGGAACCATATGATGTTTTCATTGGCCTTTCTCTGAATTTTAATTTTACGCAGGAGAGTTTTAAACCAGCGGCAGGTAACCCAGGAAAGGTGGTGATCTACTTCAGAAACGATGAGCTCTATACAGATGTAAGATCAAGGTAGCCCCATAGCAGATACTGCAGTAGGGGAATGAAGACTCACTATCCTACTTTGCAATTTTACTTATTCACTTATGCAATGATGGTCTAACAATTGCCAAAATGTATAGTATCAACTCTATTATGGTCTTCAGCAAGGTGTTACGTCTTTTTATGTCTAATTTTGAACTCCATCATTTATTCTCTTTTCTTTCTTAGATTTTCTACTGCCTCTTTATTTGTTTTCTTCTCTTTCCATGACATGCGCCCCTATTCCTTTAAATATCGACAGCTCGAGAACCTTTGAGAGAAAATTCTTTCTTCCAACTGACTTTTCAATTTCCAGCTTTCTACATCATACAGTATATACAATCACATTTGATGATTCTCTGTGTAATTATTGTGATGTCAGTATCTGTCTCATGTTGTTGAATGTAGACTTGCCCATTCATTTTCTCGTACTGAATTTTGTTTTACATCTGCCATGTTCTGTTATTATATGACCAAGATATGAGCCACTCTTGACTAACAGGGAAACACTTACCTGAAAACAAAGGACGTAGTTCGCCAGTCGCATGTATTCCTCGCGGAACAGATGATACTCTACCAGCAAATGTCTGATGTACTTTAGCTGGTCCGTCTCTATGATGTTGTCCAAGACGCTCCACTCGAACGTCTCGATGTCTATCTTCAGCACATCGAGTACCCTCTGCGCAAGAAGGCGGGAACACAATTAACGTCTTGTAATGTTTCATTTGCTAAGCCAGGCGTCACTGCAGTCCGTCCACTGTCATCCCATAAGTGTGAAAGATACTATCAAAGTAAGTGGAACCGTTTTAAAACCAGTCAATAAATTCAAATACCTGGGCACATTAATAACAACGGATGGAAGATGCATCTCAGAAGTGAAGAGCAGAATATCTCAGGCAAAAGCAGCAATCTATAAAATGAAGAGTATTTTATGCAACAATTCTTTGTCATTGGAAGTAAGAAAGAGAGTTCTTCATTGTCATATAGAACCATCCTGACATATGGGAGTGAGTCATGGACAATTAGTTATCAAATATGGAAGGCATTAGAGGCAACAGAGATTTGGTTCTACAGAAGAATGTTCAAAATACCACGGGCAGTCAAAAAGATGAATCAGGATGTCTTGAAAGAGGCCAATGCACAAAGGAAACATTTCACAAGTTAGAAAGAAGCAATCCACTTCTTTTGGGCATGTTATGAGAAGAGGAAAGCTGGAATATATCATAACAACAGGTAAGATTGAAGGAAAAAGAGATAGGGGAAGACAAAGAGAGCAAATACTGGATAGTTTGACATCGTGGCATGGAAAGAAGTCAACAGCAGAATTGATAAATTGTACTGAAGAGAGGAAGTTGTGGAGCGACCTGATCTCCTACGCCACTAGGTATGGTACTTGAAGAAGAAGAAGTACAGAGTCAATGCTACGAATGGTTCCATTACAGCAAGCCTGTGACAAAGCCATTACTGTGGTATTGCAGGGGTGGTTTTGTAGAAATTAGGGCGTCCTAAAAGGGGCCGGTTGCCCCGGGGTCTTATGAAACAAAGAAAGAGGACAGTTGTGACAACAGGAAAACTGACGGGACAATGAGACAGTTGGTGACAAGAGGAAAGACTGACAGGACAATGAGACGGTTGCTGACAACAGGAAAGACTGATGGGACAATGAGACAGTTGGTGACAACAGGAAAAACTGATGGGACAATGATACAGTTGGTGACAACAGGAAAGACTGACGGGACAATGAGGCGGTTGGTGACACCAGGAAAGACTGATGGGACAATGAGACAGTTGGTGACAACAGGAAAGACTGACGGGACAATGAGACAGTTGGTGACAACAGGAAAGACTGACGGGACAATGAGGCGGTTGGTGACACCAGGAAAGACTGATGGGACAATGAGACAGTTGGTGACAACAGGAAAGACTGACTGGACAATGAGGCAGTTGTGACAACAGGAAAGACTGACGGGACAATGATACAGTTGTGACAACAGGAAAGATTGACGGGACAATGAGACAGGTGTGACAACAGGAAAGACTGACGGAACAATGAAACAGTTGTCACAAAAGGAAAGACTGATAGGACAATGAGACAGAGGACGACAAAGGGAGAAGACACTAGACCAGAGGTGGCGAACATTTATGTTGTTGCTATGCAGCATGTAGTGCCGCCCCAGGATTCTTCATGTCCCACCCATAATAAATAAATAATTAAAACAATCCAGAAGAGTTACTGGTTGCAAAAACATACTTCTTTACGAAAGCTTTCAAGCATTTGGCTCCTTTCAGTATATAAAAAAAAATAAAAATATACAAAGATCATAATTATAAATTTCCATGATCACCCGAGATAATTTTTTTAGAAGATCATCGCCAATTTTGGCAAACACTCTCAAAAACACTCTCGGCACTAGGCAGTTTTAACACGGTGGCATATAATGTCAACAACAGATTTGATAAACACCAGCGGAGACAGGAAGCTGTAGAAAGACATGATCACCTGAGCCAGTCGGCACGGCTAATGAAGGCGAAGAAGAACACTTACATTCGAGTGATCTAGTTCCCGTCGAATGGTCTTTAGTGTTCGCATCCTCCAGTTTTGCTCGCCCTTGACGTAAAGTTTGTCTATGCGCGGCCGGTACACGTTCGTGTTTGTACTGCTGATGCCGGTAGCATAGAACATTACGTTTTTGCTACGTCTGTAGTCGCCCAGTTCCATGCTGTCAAAGATAATGTGTGGGTAGAGCCGTCTAGTCACGGCTTAATGCAAGGAATTATGGTAATTGTATGTAGCTGAAGTACAGTGCGGTGGCATTTAATGCGGGAATTTGAATTATGCACATTTGAAATAGTGCGATTTATTAAACATTAATACAGTCTTCCTTTACGCGGAAAAACTTGAAATAATGCGATTTTTTTTTTCGCTCGAGGGTTGTGTCATTGGTGGCTAGGCACGTCACTTTCAACCTAGACTTATGTCCGTTGGTTATATCACATCGCAAGTTGCCATTAAAATATAAATGAACTCTCTTAATTGAAACGTAGTGTAGATAGAAACTACGCCCAGAAAAGGACTACCAGTTTCTACCAGCTAGCATGAAGTAGCCCTGAAAAGGGCTAGTCCTGAAAAACTACCAGCGCCACCAGCGTTGATAGATAAGTCCTGGAGGAACTAACATTATCTATCTGCTAGCATGACGAAGCCCTGGAAAGGACTTGTCATGACAAGGACTGCAGGCTACACCAACGCTGTCCGTACGTACCTCATCAGTGTTCAGCGAAAACAGGTTGCATGTGAAATGGGCCAGAATCGATTATCAAAGAATCCGAAAATTTCGTAAAATTCGGCAAGAATCACTTTTGCATTTAAAAACTGGCAGGCCGAACGTGTAATAATGTAATACTTAACATGAAGACGACGTCATTAATTAAGAAAACTGCGCTACAATGATTCTACATTTATGCACTCCAAGAAAGCCTCCTCTATCCCGCCTTACATTCATTCTTATGAGAAAACTAGTCTTAAATTCTTCTTCTTCTTCGTTCACCCTCAGACGTTAACTTGAACATGTTCAAAGAAATCAGTTGTCAGTTTGAAGCCGTTGACATCTCCGTAGAGCTTGTCTAGGAAAGGTACCGGTAATGGCCATTTGCGCTTTCTCTGTTCCTCATATGTTTGGTACCTTTGAAGTAATTACTCAGCATATCAGTGCCACAGTTACACTCATCAGTAGTTCCTATCTTTTAACTTGTTGAATAGATAGTATCCCAATCTGTTGTGACTTGTCTTGAATTATTCAAGTTCTGAATTATGCATGGTCTTCAGGAGCGCATCCCTCGCATAATATGCGACCGCACTGTTTACAGTGAGAAAACATATGGGACAGAAGCATAAACAGACATGAAGCAGATAAAGAAAACATGCAAAGACCTTCATCGGATGGTTTGGGATAGGAAAACTTGATGTGCGTCTACTAAAAAGGTTTGTGCTCCACTCGAAGATGAAAGGTAATGAATAAAAAATATAGAGAGAATTACAAGAAAACTGAAGGACTTAGCACAGAAGAACACAGAGGCAGCTGGACTTGATAGATATAACAGTGACGTAATAGACAAGCTAGGAAAACAGAGAATTGGTGAATGAGATTAAAAAATAGACACTCAAAATATTTTGGCGATGTAAAAAGACACAACACCTTGCTGAAAACCATAATGGAAGGCAAAGGTGAAGGCACACGTGCAAGAGGAAGACAGCGTGAGAAGTAGGAAGATGGCGTAAAGAGGTGGACAGGGAAGAGTCTGTCAGAGTGTACTATCAAGACAAGAGACGTTGGGGATTATTGCAGCCGACCGTTGTAAAGTTGGCAGCTGTTGCTGATGATGAGACAGACATAGGAGATATTCGTATACAGACAGACTGACAGGCAATCACCAATCATACATTTTTTGCTCCCAATGGAGCAGGCAGCCACCACAGCAGCTAGTTGTCTTGCAAGAAGCCTACATCGCACCATTCACATGCTCTAGCAGCGGTAGTTGTTGTAGCACTGATTCGAACATGATGAGGCTGTCAGTCCAATACACAATCTCATATTAGTCGCCTCTCACGACAAACCCAGAGGAGGCAATAGTTCTTTTCTGTCTTTGTCTCGTCACAGGCTTCCGGGAACCACACGTGACAGGATATGAAATGGCTTATTATTGGATGAATTTAGAAACAACACACGGATTGAAAGCACGGCAGACAAGTGTAGGAGAAGGAAATTCTCAATTATATTGGAAATATGAAATAAATATTTTTTTTCTTCAAAATTCCACTGCGTATTCTCGTACTGGTTACGGCTCCAATCAACTACACAGTAAAGTAGGTAAGTCCGCTGACGAAGACACGTGCATAAACACGTGTACCTGTTTTGTAACCAAGAGCAGTTAAACGGAACTTAACTTTTAATGTTATACATTTGTCTTCGGGGAGGGAGGGGGGGGGGGGGAGTAGGGGTACCCATGAACCATAAATTCATCATTTTCCATTTTTATGCCCACCACGGAGCATGGAGCTATCACGGAGTATGGAGCTATCACGGAGTATGGAGCTATCACAGAGTATGGAGCTATCACGGAGTATAGAGCTATCACGGAGTATGGAGCTATCACGGAGTATAGAGCTATCACGGAGTATGGAGCTATCACGGAGTATGGAGCTATCACGGAGTATGGAGCTATCACGGAGTATGGAGCTATCACGGAGTACGGAGCTATCACAGAGTATAGAGCTATCACGGAGTATGGAGCTATCACGGAGTATGAAGCTATCACGGAGTATGGAGCTATCACGGAGTATGGAGCTATCACGGAGTATGGAGCTATCACGGAGTATAGAGCTATCACAGAGTATAGAGCTATCACTGAGTATGGAGCTATCACGGAGTATGGAGCTATCACGGAGTATGGAGCTATCACGGAGTATAGAGCGATCACGGAGTATGGAGCGATCACGGAGTATAGAGCGATCACGGAGTATAGAGCTATCACGGAGTATAGAGCTATCACGGAGTATGGAGCTATCACGGAGTATAGAGCTATCACGGAGTATGGAGCTATCACGGAGTATGGAGCTATCACGGAGTATAGAGCTATCACGGAGTATGGAGCTATCACGGAGTATGGAGCTATCACGGAGTATGGAGCTATCACGGAGTATAGAGCTATCACAGAGTATAGAGCTATCACGGAGTAAGGAGCTATCACGGAGTATAAAGCTATCACGGAGTATAAAGCTATCACGGAGTATGGAGCTATCACGGAGTATGGAGCTATCACAGAGTATAGAGCTATCACGGAGTATAGAGCTATCACAGAGTATAGAGCTATCACGGAGTATAGAGCTATCACGTAGTATGGAGCTATCACGGAGTATAGAGCTATCACGGAGTATGGAGCTATCACGGAGTATGGAGCTATCACGGAGTATGGAGCTATCACGGAGTATGGAGCTATCACGGAGTAAGGAGCTATCACGGAGTATAGAGCTATCACAGAGTATGGAGCTATCACGGAGTATAGAGCTATCACGGAGTATGGAGCTATCACGGAGTATGGAGCTATCACGGAGTAAGGAGCTATCACGGAGTATAGAGCTATCACAGAGTATGGAGCTATCACGGAGTATGGAGCTATCACGGAGTATGGAGCTATCACGGAGTATAGAGCTATCACAGAGTATGGAGCTATCACGGAGTATGGAGCTATCACGGAGTATGTTGCTATCACGGAGTATGGAGCTATCACGGAGTATGGAGCTATCACGGAGTATGGAGCTATCACGGACTATGGAGTTATCACAGAGTATAGAGCTATCACGGAGTATAGAGCTATCACGGAGTATGAAGCTATCACGGAGTATGGAGCTATCACAGAATATAGAGCTATCACGGAATATGGAGCTATCACGGAGTATGAAGCTATCACAGAGTAAAGAGCTATCACGGAGTATGGAGCTATCACGGAGTATGGAGCTATCATGGAGTATGGAGCTATCACGGAGTATAGAGCTATCACGGAGTATGGAGCTATCACAGAGTATAGAGCTATCACGGAGTATGGAGCTATCACGGAGTATGGAGCTATCACAGAGTATAGAGCTATCACAGAGTATAGAGCTATCACGGAGTATGGAGCTATCACAGAGTATGGAGCTATCACAGAGTATGGAGCTATCACAGAGTATAGAGCTATCACGGAGTATAGAGCTATCACGGAGTATGGAGCTATCACGGAGTATGGAGCTATCACGGAGTATAGAGCTATCACGGAGTATGGAGCTATCACGGAGTATGGAGCTATCACGGAGTATGGAGCTATCACGGAGTATGGAGCTATCACGGAGTATGGAGCTATCACGGAGTATGGAGTCACCACAACCTCTTTTCCCTTGTTGGAAGTGTTCACATGCTCATGCAGCATTTGTTTCTGTAACAATTTGGTGTAAATTATGAGGCTGGGGCAGCCCCATAGACAACCTCATTGTTACGTACATTTATTACCTAAAAGGGGGTAGTCTTCGGTCCTGCCAAATGTACGCACCAGTCTTAAAATAGTTATATTATTTGTGCGTTCGATTGATTCACGCACTGACGTGCACAATGCAGTGTGAGTTGCTTTGGACGCACAGGTAACCTAGTTAGAAAATTCTGACGTCATGTTTTGAACGGGGCAGTTCGGACCATGTTTATGTCCGATATATATTTCTTGGATTTATCTGGCAAGTTTGAAGAAGCCATTATTTTGTAATGATATCTACTGGTATTCATGATGAAGCCAATAGTGGAAGTATCAAGTAAGTGTCGCCCCATGTCACATCGAATGTTTATTGAGTTAAATTAAAGTTTCAGGCCGCTCCTAGTTTTGGTCTAGCGGGAATTCATCGTAGTATGTCATTCCTAGAATGGACAGACGGAGTCGTTAGCCCTTTTGAATTACCGTAGAGGGAGGATACCTACGAGTAAACGAAGTTAATTGATTTGTATGCTTCACATGTTTTTATATGCCGTATTTTCGTCAATGCCAAAGTCGTGGCATGGATATAGAGAGGTTAGTCAACACAGAACTCTAACCTGGTCGTATTGTCGTGGATGACTTTGTTTGGATTTTATATATATATGCTACCTAAGTATCGTATGGAAAAAGTCTGGAATTGTTACAAGTATGATAAGAAGTATTGCTCCTTGAGAATGAATCCGTTGGCCATAAGATACGTCCTTGAAAGAAGGTCAACGGACTTGACTGCAATACATATGATATGGTAGAGGAAGTGACCCTTAGTCACTTGAATAAGAGGACTTAATTGTTAGAGAATCTTCATGAACTTGAAAAGTAATTATCAACATTTTTTGACGTATGACCTTTTGCACCTGTAACTATGATCGTCTTGTTTCACTCCGTATGTGTCACGTTAAATAAAATATATGTACAGTCATCACAGACTTGTGTGCTGCCAGTAAGTGACCAGTTAAACACTACTTGTTGGAGTTCGTTTTGAAGAACATTTTCTGACATTTTTGTTCCTTTGCAACCATTCGCGTAATGAAGTTCTTTACAATTAGAATGAACACCCAACAGTAAATGGTATGCCAGTGTGGTCTAGAAATAAATAATTTCACAGGAACGTACTCAATCCAAGTATCGGTTGAAAAGAAGATTTGAACTTTCAAGGCGACAACATCTCAAACTTGGAACCTAGTGTGATGATGAATCAGAATCAACTTACGGTTACCAAATGCTCAAGGTCATCAATCAACCTCCACGTCAAGTTTTACAGTGACTGACTGCCTTGGGATCACCTATTCGTCATTATTACGTGCGAGCTGTTGTTATATACGCAGAGCGAAGTATTTCATCCTCAGACGTACATCCACGGAGACGAGGCACATTGTTTTTTCCCGGCACACGCGAGATGAGTATAACGTGCTTTCGTTGTACATTTTATTACTTTTAGCTGTGCCTTCTATAGTTATGTCCATCTTTACATTTTCCATGTTATATGTTATATGTTGTACATTCGTCGTGGGAGGTAGGGAGGTTGATCTGACGAACGAGATCCATCTCGAAGCCAATTCGGGCTCTTCGTCAGACGTTCTGTAGGGCTCAACTTGTAAGTTTCAATTGAGCGATAATTCCGGTCCAAGGCTAGAAACCTTGCCGAAGTTCCGATCGCTAATTGTTCCTTATGATAGTATCTGTTTAGCTGTTTCGTCACGTTTACTTGTTGTTTTTGGTAGTTATTTTTACTCGTATTTAGTTTTATGATGAATTTTGTTTGTATTATGCGTCCGTCTCACCTTTCCTGTCGTTCAATTTTTTACAAAACCTATGTTTTTACACTGTGTTGTCAATTGTCCTGTTGAGTATCTGATCGTAGTTGTCATCGTAAATTTTTACGATATTCTATTTTAGTTACACATTTCTATTTTTGTTGATTTCTACGATTGTGTTCACTCGTCTTTGATTATCGTGTCTTGTCGGTAATGTTTCTATTGTCTTTCACGTTGTTGCTTTCATGACATTTCATTACATAAATTACTATATTGATTGATATATTTCATAACTATATGATAACAAAAGATACCGTTCTAGGACAGGAACGAAGAACACTTGTTATAGTAACAAGGTTAATTAATTTACATTGATTAATTATCATTTTATAAATCAAGAGTATTGTGACTACTTATAAAGCATAATGTATTCACTAGATTATTTCATTAAGCAAGCAAAAGCTCTTCAGATGGCTCCTGATGAAGCAAAAGCATTTGCACTTGCAGAATATAAGAAAGCTCAAGAAATAGAAGCCGAACAGAGAAAGCTAGAAACTTTAAGATTACAAAATTTGAAATTTGAGGCGGAGGAGAATGAGAAAAAAAATGAGATTAGCCGCTGAATTAGAAGAGAATCGATTTCAGCGAGAGGCAGAACAGAAGCAAAGGGAGGCTGAAGAAAGACTTAAAATTGAAATGGAAAATAAACAAAAGGAAATGGAAGAAAGAAGATTAATAGCTGAACAAAATACAAAACGACTTCAGCTTGAGATGGAAGAGAATGATAAAAAACGACAGCATGAACTAAAATTAGCAGAGTCAGAATATGAGAGACTTAGGTTAACTCAGGAAGCTAATTATCAGAGAACTTTTGAAAGCCAAACTTCATCCAGACATGATCATTTTAAGGAAATTCACCTTAAATTACCTAAATTTAATCCCCCGTCGGATGACGTAATATTTTTCCTAGATAGATTTGAGGCCACTTGTAGGTCTTATAACGTGGATAAAACACTGTATTGCACATATTTATCCAGGTTACTTACTGGGGATGCTTTAGCAGTTTATCATACTACCAGTATTAATGAGAAGAATGATTATAATGCTCTTAGAGCCGCACTTCTGAAGAAATTTCAAATGACAGAAGATGAATACCGATTAAGATTTCGTACATTGCTACCGCAATCAAGCAGAAATTTCAGTGATTTTCTGTCACAAATACGACTAACCCTAGAAAGATGGATCGAATTATCCAAAATTGAAAAGTCGTATGAAGGTCTCTTCGATTTACTGATGCGCGATAAGGTACTATCGTCTGTAAATCCTACATTTCTCGCATTTTTACACGAAAGGAAACCTTTATCTATGAAAGACTTAGAAGAACATGCAAAAAAATTCTGTACTGCTCACCCAACCATGGATCTAAGTAATGCACAGATTAAGAATGAATTGCCTGTTGCTTTTGCAGCACAACAAAACAATTTTTCACGAAATCGTTCCTTTAGTGCTGACAGGTATGTCAATAAGGGAAATAATTACAATTTTAACAATGATAACTTTTACAAAGGGAAGCAATTTCAACAATCTGCTCCATTTAATGTTTCTTGGAACCAAGCTCACAGATCGCGAGATTTTGGTAACAATAATTTTAAAAATAATCAAGGACATTATAATAAACAAAACTGGAGATCAAGATCTCAGGGTCCGCAAAACAGACAAGGTTCTTGGAATAAAAATTTTAATGAACATCATAACTTTAATTATACAAATTATCGGACTCATCCAAATTTTAACTCAAGCAGAAACGACAATTATGGCAATTTTAATGCAAATAATCAAAATCGATCGCGTCGTAGAGATAGATCGTCGAGTAATACGGGTAGACATTCTAATGTCGCTTTAAGTGATACACAGGCTAACATTGAACAGGGTAAAGTAGCTGAAACTCACAATGCTATGTCTTGTTCTCTTGATTGTACCCAGGTGAAAGACTGACTGTCCAGAATGCTCGACTCTTTTCCAGCCTAAGGCGATCACGACGCTGCGTTGCGGACATACCTTGCCTAGTCTACCTGTAGTCTGTACGGCCACTGCTGCGTCAGTACACCAGGGACAGGGCTCTCTTAAGTTTAACAAGGGATTTGTCAACAACATTTCATGCTCTCTCCTATTTGACTCAGGTTGTAGTACTGTGGGCGTCCGGACTTCGCTGATCAACCCAAGTTGTGCCACGGGCAGGGTTGTCAAGTGTGTGACTTTTGGTGGCACCGTTGAAACATTTCCCACTGCTATTATTGACCTTAATACACCATTTTTTTCAGGAAAGATCCAGGCATGTCTCCTTCCGAATCCAATTTGTGATGTAATACTTGGTCGCATACATGGTATTAAAGAGTGTACACCACAGCAAAATGCTGAATGGGAAGAGCGACATATTCAAACTGCAAATGCAGTAGTGACTAGAGCGCAAGCTACTAATATGTCGCATGATACACCTATTGAACCTACAGTTCATCCCACTTGTGATGATGATGCTCCTATTTCACGGGAGTTGTTTGCAACATTGCAAAAGAATGATGATTCATTAAAAAAAATTTTTCAGTATGTGAATGTCATGATCCTTATTGTCGTGGAATATTCTAATCCACATATATAAATTATTAGGTAAATATGAAGCCTAACAAATAAAATTAATAAAGAGAAGAGCAATGGTAAAATGACAGTGCTGTCACAAAGAATGTACTCGAAATCCCCCTTGTTTTCTGCTTCGTCTGCAAATTGTAACGCTTTCACGTTGATAGTAAAGCTTACTGTATTATTACCCGCCTTCTTCAATGAAACGTGTGCTGTATTTCTTGGAAAAGCATTGAGACGTACTGCGTAATGACCTAAATTAACCCTAACATTAATTATACTGCGTTACCAAAACGAACGAACAGATGGACTAAAGGGATAAAAAGAGAAGGGAGAGGCAGAAAGCCGAACACTAAACCCGCTTCGCGCGATACACAATTACTACCATCACGCGTGTAAGTCTACATGCACTAATTTTTTTTCAGACGGACAGTGATAAAATACACTACCCTTTCCCAGAGTTAGGTTTATAAATCATAACAGACTCTTATTAGAAAAGATAACATTAGATGGGTTTACGGTTGAAAACATAACAGTACCCAGACAGCACATCTTCTAAACAGGAGATAGAAGAAATTGCATATTTTGAACGCAGCCACGTAGCTCCTTTAAATTAGTATTTTTGGGTTCCTTAGGGTTTGCTGACAAATAATATGTAAAACGTTACGCAAATAGTCCAGGAATTAATAAATTATACCCAAAATAAAATATTGGGGGTGCCTGACAGCATAAAATCATTTCTGCTCATAAAATTTTTTTTATAACGTGTTTGAAAAAAACCTTACGTTACATAAATAGCCTACCATGTAAACTCCAAATTGATTGGAGCGCAACAAATGAAAGCCTAACCACGATTGGTCGGGCTATAAATACTATCTTGGTTGTTAGGGGAGACGGGAAAAGATAACATTTTTTCAAACACTTGTCGAAACGTGGCTCATTGGCCAGTCTCGCTGATATACACACTTGGGAGCGTTAGTTCGAGACCACTAATTCAAATAAGCTTGATAAAGCGACAGTACGTTGAAGCTAGCTCACATTTTTGCTAAAATAAAAGCCTGGAACATAGGCAGAACGGAATTTGTGCCAGTTTGTGCCAGAATTCATTGCTAATCAACGTATCTGTGTTTATTTCCATGAAATTGTGGTAAGCTTGAACCATTCAGTATCTTTTAATGAAAAATTGAATGTGAATTGTTGATTTATGCCTGTATATATATGTGTAGTTCAGTGGCAAACGTGAGGTAAAGCCTATAATGCTCCAGCCTGAACAGAGGGTGTCGGAGAGAAGTAAAACGGCATGGAATGGCCAAATAGTACACTGACACCTGGATGATGGACTAGAAAGAAATAATGCTGGAAGTGCAGAGGCGTAGTAACCATTAAGAAGGGTAATACTGGAATAAAGTATTTCAAATGAAGCTGACTGTTGGCCTAACGCTCTGAACGCAATGTTTGTGCTGTATTGTGATCAGTGTAAAAGAGATTATAAATTAGTTATGAAGTAGAAGGTACATCCTTCTTGATTTCAGGGACAGTGGTCTTGATGGTAGTGAGCAGCCCCTGGTCAGAGATTTGCTGAATCCAGAGTCGGACAGCATACTCCTTGGTCTTTTTAGCTATCAGTGAGGTGTCTCCTGAGCCCAGAGGAGAATTCGAGCAGAGGAGTCCTTTCCTGCCGCCATCACGCCAGATAAGCTGATTTGGCCAGCTGAGCTCAACATTATGTCCCCTCATCTTGAATGACTTTGTAAAAATAACATTCAGAGGGGAATTTAATTGTCTTAATATCAGGAACTGTGAACATCTCCAATACTAGTCCCTAAAGACAAACTATTGAAGTCATGATGACAAATACCAACAGAGCTTGAACAAAACAAAACCAGTATTACCTCATTTTACTACTACACAACTGACACACATAGAACATTTGTAATAATATATGTCACTACAATATTCATATTAAATAAATTCTGTACATAACTTGTAATTTAAATTGATTGTGATTCCTGGTTCCCTTGTAGTTGAATCAGGACACATATTCATTCATGCCAGTAATGAATACATATTGTTATTTGAAAAGTTATCAGTGACTTCTTAAGATATTCTCATAGAGTGTTATATGTATGTGAGTGTCACAGTGTTGTCAAGAGTAGTGGATTAAATTAAATTGTTTATCTGTCTGTTGTTGTGACTTACACTTCATCATACACATACCCTAGACACATAACGTAGTCATCACACTATTCCAGAATAATTCTGACTGAGATATATAGATATGTGGTAGCAAGTAAGGTTATCTATAATACACTACTCTTAATAGATATAGATACCTTCACAGCTGATCTCAGTCAGTACACTAAGTTCCCTATAAGTATTTATAACATCCCACTTCACCACATATATTGGGGTCTCGCTTGGGATTTTGAATCTTTCCCTATTAAAAATATTGGGGGTAATTCACTTCAGGGAATATAAGAATTAAAAGGTATCCTTGGGTGGAATTAAATAAGGTTGAGCTCACGGTGCCTGTGTTGTCCATTAGAGATTGAATTGTTGGTTAGACATTGTAGAAATTTACCTGATAGACAATGGCGGACCTGGCCAAATTTCGATCTGCTGCGGTTCAGACTGCAAAAGAGTTAGGATTAGATGGGCAAGTTATGGTTGCCTATGTCACTACGGAATGTGACAAATTTATTGAACGCGAAGAAAGAAGATTAGAAAAAGAGGCCGAAAGAAAGTTAGAGGCTGAGACTAAGAGGTTGCAAGCTGAGGCTGAGACTAAGAGGTTGCAGATTGAGGCTGACAAAGAGGCTAAGAAATTGGAAGCAGAATTGAGGAGAGCTGAGAAAAAAGAAAATTAGCTGCAGAAAGAGAAGAGAAGAAATTAGCTGCAGAAAGGGAAGACAAGCGATTAGCTGCAGAAAGGGAAGCAGAAAAGGGAGAAAAGATTACAAAGGGAACATGAGTTATGACTAAGGGAGTTTGAGTTTCAAGGCCATGCTCCTGAAAATGGTGCCAGTCCCTTTGCCTCTGATGCTACGGTTACTCAAGGAGCCTCAACCTCAGCTATGAATTTTCATTTAGATCATTTTGTTGAGAAAGACGATGATATGAGAGCTACCTAAATAGGTATGAACTATTAGCTACCACGTATGGGTTAGAGAGAGAAAGGTGGAGCTTAAAGTTATCTCAGGGACTTCGTGGGGCAGCTTATGAAGTTTTTGCAAAAATGAGCAGAGGTGATCAGGAAAATTATGACATGCTAAAGCAGGCTCTTTTGTTAAGGTATGAAAAGAATGCAGAATTTTATAGGAAAAAAATTTAGGAATGCTAAACTACTGTCAGGTGAAACCTATCACCAGTTCTCTGCACGAATAGAGACATACTTGGAGAAATGGGACTTCTCTGGGGAAAACCCAAGATCTTAAGGAAATGGTCCTTATAGAGCAATTAAGAGAGTCCATGGCTCCAGACCTGAGAAAGTTTCTCATGGAACAAGGTGCAGAGAGGCTGGGTGAGTTGCTAAATGTTGCTGAAAGGTATCAAGCAGCTCAAGCAGAGGTAACAGGTAATAAAAAGAAACAGGTGGATAACTTTAGGGCACCACAGAACTTTAATAAATTTGATCCTAAGGATCAAAATAAAGGTAAGCACCAATTTGATAGGCCACGGTATGAAAATAAAAATAAATTCCCACAATTCGATGAAAGGAAATATGATGAAAGAAAATCTTTCAACCAAGGAAAAAGGTGGTGTAAGAATTGTCAGATGGACAATCATGACACTGACCGTTGCAGAAGGAAACCTGTGTATATGGCAACCCTTCAGGTCAGGTCGACCTCAAGACAGGAGGAGGATATTATGTTAGATACCACTCCAGAAGAGATGAGGAAAGCACAGGCTGGGGATAAAACACTCAAGCCTTGTTTCAGAAAATTGTCAACTTGTCATACAACTCCAGGCAAGGGAGATTTTTACATGAAAAACAAGTTGATGTATAGGAAGACTGGAGCTAGATCCAAAGGTCACGGACAGCTGGTTCTTCCAAAAAGATATAGGGCAGACTTAATAAGGAGCCTACATGTGAAACCAGATGGGGACCATGAGAAGATAGGTACCATCATTCAAAAGGTGGCTCACAATTATTATTGGCCCAAAGCAAGATGGGACATTGAGAATTTTGTAGAAAGGTGTAGCATAGCACATGAGGGAACACCCACAAGTGGGAACATGGATCAGGACCTGGACACGCCACGGGGCAAAATTAGGCCTGATAATAAAAAGAAAAATAGATTTGATAAAGTGGACCAAATGGAATGGGAAGCCCCTTTTCACGGACAAGCTTCACTTAACTGTTTTACAATGGCCACTATGCGGAGAGTGCAAAAAGATGTCTTACCCCAGGATAAGCCGAAAATCCCTCAATCGGACTTAAACAAACTGGAGGAAGAGGATGTAGAGAGGAAATCTCTCATCAAGAATTTTAAGAGGGGAGAAAGCCCCAAAAGAAAAATTGGTAGCGGTCGTTTTGTGAATGATAATTCTGGGAGGAAAAATCATCACTATAAAGCTTCGAGTGGAAGAGACCATACCGGTGCATGGACAAATAGGTCCACACAATAAAAGGTCCATATGTAGCTTTGTTAAGAACGTGGACTGATGAAAAGGCAGAGGAAAACATTACATCTTCATACCAATATGTGAATGAGCTGACCACTCGGTTAAAAACTGGCTGGAAACTTGCCAATGAAAATTTGAAACAAGCCAGGAAGAAACATGCTGCCTATTAAAACAGGAAGGCGAAAGACAGAAATTTGGCTGTGGGAGAGAAAGTACTGCTTCTTTTGCCGGGAGTCAGAATAAGTTACAAATTGGATGGCAGGGTCCATATACAGTTTAGAGAAGGTGTCTAGAACAAATTATAAGATAGATAAGAAGGGGAAAGAAAAAAATCTATCATGTGAATCTCCTGAAGAAATCAAATCCCCCCCTCTCAATTCCACACACACATATTTCCTCCTAACTAACTCCCCTTCTAACAACTCTACTCACTTATAATGACCAAAACCTTCCTCCCACATTCTCAACTTCCACTACACTCAACCATTTATAATCCATAAC
>JAMPIV010006076.1:0-42500 GCA_024509875.1 Oreohelix idahoensis
GCGACCACGATCAAAGACACGGGAGGGATCTCAGGAAAAACTAGCGGCACGCTAACAAAAAGGCAGTAGTGGTCCCTGAAACGAGCGACGCAAGTTTCCTACCGGTATTTCGCATCTCGGTGTTAACCACAGAACCGATCGCAGTGGGAGCGAACGGGAAAGCCGACGCGGACGCAACAAGCGGAGATACGGAAAACCAGGGGCAGCATCTCTCTTAATCTGGCGGTCAGAACCCCAAAAGTCTCATGAGATCTAAAAAGGTGTCAAATTGTAACATGTCCCACTCATCTTACATTCCATTTTAGATATATACAGACCATGAAGAAATGCATTTTATCACTCGCTGACCAGACCTTGACAGAAGCACTAGCTATATTTGAAATCGTGTTAGATTTTCCCCTGGATTTTCATATATTTTTGCAGTGAATTCTATTCAGTGCAAAACGGTAAAATATAATTGTGTAAAGTAATCAGTGGTCTAGTTCATTCATTTTATTTCACTGGATTTTGCGTTAATTTAAATCTATTAAATTAAACCATCTCAATAGTTCCAGCTGTAAATGTAATGATATATCTATTATATTATTTCAAAAGATAATAGATGCTTAAATGCTTAAATTAACTTTTAAAAGTCGCGAAGGAATTTATAACTAATTGAGCTAAGTCATATATATAGATGTGTGTTTTAACCATTTAAACTCGCGAAGTGTCTTCTTAAATATATAATTAAATACGCGAGGGTATATTATAGTCTTAACGGGAAATTCATCGCGCTTTAGAATGTTATTTGATTTTTCGGTATATTACATATTTTTTTCTTTCGTACAGAGTGATCGTAACCTGCGATCCCAGCGATAAAGAAATCATCTTAAAACTTCCAGACATATTGATGAAAAATTTTTAATTTAATCTTGCGGCAGTCCGATGCGGCTAGCTATCATAATTACATGAAAGAAAGCCTACCCAAGAATATTTAAAAAGAAACCATCAAATTAAATTACAATCGGTAAGATAAACTGGAAGATGAACAGTGCCAGTAGCGATATTTTATTTACTGCCCTACTGTGAGAGAGTACATATTTACCTGAACTGTGACTGAGCCTAGTTTTTCCTCACTGGATTTAAAACCTACCGGTCAGTTGATATGAGTGTGGGCCCTCACGCGCGTGCATGAATGACAGGAGATTAATTTTTATAAACCATTTGTTAACTTGCCTACCGGGTAATACATTTTCTGTATACCCTGCATTGTTCCTTTAAGTGGGATATTTTGTTAACTCTGTTTAACCCCCCCCCCCCCCCCCTTTTCATTTGCTTAGTAAAGGGAAGAACAATTGGGAATAACAGGATTTTTGTCTACCACCCATACCTAATATTGTAACACCTCTTTCAGAGTAATTAAATTCACTGTTGAGTTACATTACCTATGTTCCTGATAACTATCTATCTTTGGACTGGGTTTATCTTTGTCTAATACAAGCGGGAAGGGCTTAGTCGATACCAATCTTCTTCACACCCCCCCCCTCACCTTGTTATTTGTATTTTCTGTACTTATGATATATTTTTTCCTGAAACACGTGATAATTGTTTGTGATTGATTTAATATTAATAAACAGCATAAACTTATTTAGTACTGTGTTGGAATACCCAGAGCCCAAAATTTCCCCTATCTGTTTAATATAGTTTGTATTCACGTGCGTCTGTGTGTTTGAAGCACCGAATCGGTGTTAGCGCAGGTGTGTGTCTGGAAACTGGCAAATAATTGTTTTGACCAAGAGAGTGAAGAGAAGATTGAGAGGAACGATTTGTCGTAAATAAGTCTGTCCTTACTCTGTGAAGCAACTATTTACTCTCTACATTTTCTATCACTGAGCTTTTCACCACCATTCTCCACTCTAAACAGGACCACTATTTCTAAGACTCTTTCTCTCAAAATAAATTTACGACAATATTTGGCTGGCTCGCCGGGATAAAGATATTTTTGAGTCTGATTAAGTCTGGGTCTAACTAGATAGAGTGTGAATGATATGTCTTTGTGAATTAGGGAAATAAATAAATAATTAATTACACCCTTAGACAACGCCTTTTAGTATTTGGGTCGTCCACACAGCATATTTACAGGTTGTTTTCTTTCCACAGCAGTAGAAAGTACGGATAATCATAAATTCGGTTAGCTAAATTATCCTCTGGCAGAGAAAATTAAATTTTTTCTTTATAAGATTTGCTGGGATTGTGTGATTGGTTTTACAGTCACTAAAGGTTTTTGAAGTTACTAGAGATGAGCTTAGCTAAAGGCGCCATGTTCTGACTTCTTTAAGTCTAGTTAACAACGTCTCTTCTCATAAACTGTCTTCAGGGGCGGAGTTTTGTGACGGAGAATTAAAATTTTAGGGGAAAATTTTTTTTTTCTTTTAAATTGTTTTAATATAAATATTTCTCTTACTGTTAGTAATATAGATTTTTTTCTAGTGTAACTTACCATTAACGTGGCATAGTCGCCTGCGTTAAGCGTCATCAGTGACAATACTCGCAGCGATAAGTTTGCACATTTCAAGGTAGGAGGTAACACAAGTAAATTTATACTTTGTGTTTTTTTCTCGTAGCGGCTTTGATTTTTTTCCGAGGGCAGAAGCTAGGAAGAAAGAAGCGGACGATCGTCAATTGGAGCAGAAATAAAATTGAGGCAGAGATAGAAGCCCGCAGGGAAAGAGAGAAAGAGAGACAACGTGAGGAGAGAGAGAGGGAAAGACAGCACGAACTGGCGCTTAAGGCTTTAGAGAGTCGGGGCGCCTCTACTTCAAATAACGGAGAGCCGTCTTCGCCCCAGTCTCAGTCAATGGATCTCTCCAGCACTCAATCTGCCCAATTAACTGCGATGTCTTTTGCTTTAGAGTCTTTTCCTAGCCCCAATGAAAAAATTGACACCTTCCTAGAGAAATTCGAGAGGCTCGCAAATCTGTATGGGTTAGAGAGTTTCCGTTGGGCACTTAAACTCTGAACGTCATTAAAAGGTAATGCGTATGACGTGTACACAAAGCTGGGAACCAATCAACCTGATTACGACATGCTGAAGAAGGCCTTGCTAGAACGGTTTGAGATGACCGCCCGAAAATTTCTGCAAATGTTCAGAAACCGCCGGAAAGAGTGCTCGGAAACATTTCCGCAGTTCTCTTCACGTCTCACGGGCTATTTGACAAAGTGCATTGAATTATCTGACCTACCTCTTACATATGAGGGACTACTTGAACTTGTTCTTGTGGAACAGATAAAGTCAACTTTGTCAAACGAAACCCGTAGATTTTTGGCTGAACAGGGCGCAGTCAGGCTTGAGGACATCCTCAATAAGGCAGAACGCTATACCAATGCAATGGTCGAACTTCCCAGCACTAAACGTAAACTCACAGATGAGCCATCTCGTAAACAACATCTAGAGCAGTCATCCTATTCCTCAAATTCCTCTCAGAATTATAACCAACGAGAAAATAATACCCAGAGACCTCCCCAGGAAAAATCGAAATTCTACAAAACCCGATTTTCCCCAAATAATAATTCTGATCAACCCACCAAGCCTACGTGGCAGCGTGGCCACCAAGGTCAAAGAAAAGGGAAGACCCCTACACCAGGAACGTCTGATCAGGGCAAGCAAACCGGGCCTAACCGCATCGGATGCCTGCATACAGCCTCGCCAGGTAGAGTCAATGTCAGTGATTCTCAACCTGAGGGGGACCGACCCTCAACGCGAGGAACTGTAATTTTGAATGGTACCTCAACTACTTGTCTCTTTGACACTGGACTAAGCTTTAGTTGTATTGTCGCCAGACACCTAGTCAAACCAGGTCAGGAGACAGAGGAAACCGTCAAACTTAGTGGAGATTTCAGGAGTGATGCACCCAGGACGCTTCCTATCGCACTGGTAGAGATACACTCTGATTTTGTCAGAGGTGTTATTAAAGCGGCCATAATGGATGATCCCATCTACCCAGTTATCCTGGGATGTAGATACGTGTTTATTGGGAGACCAAAGGAGCCGATTGTGGCAGCGGTAACCACAAGAGGGCAAACTAAGAAGGAGAGGGACCCTGCGCCAAATTTGTTGCCGAATGAACTGAAGGAGGCGCAACAAAAGGACCCTACTCTGGAGCTCTGCTTTAGAAAACTGCCCATGGCTAAGGACCCAAGACACAACGGAGACATCTTTTCTAAGGATGGCGTATTGTATGGTAGAACGGGCAACCCAGACACGGGGAATAACCAGCTCCTAGTAACGACGCAGTACAGAAGCCAGATCTTAGAAATGGGGCACTCTCTTCCCTTTAGCGGTCATATGGGACAAAACGCCACTATTCAGCGAATAAAAACCCACTATTGGTAACCAGGAATGAACTCTGACATTATCAAATATGTGAAATCCTGCGCCCAGTGCCAACGGGTAGCACCCAAGCACTTGACACCCCTAGTACCCATGGGGCAAATGCCAATTGTGGGGACTCCATTTGAAAGGTTGCTGTCGACATCATTGGACCCCTGGAAAGGACCAAAAGAAGGACCAGGTTCATCCTGATCTTAGTCGACACTTGCACAATGTGGGCCGAAGCTGTACCGCTAACATGCATAGATTCCAAGCATGTCGCAGAAGCCCTCGTGCAAATTTTTACACGGTTAGGATTCCCTCAAGAAGTTTTGACGGACAATGGATCCCAATTCCGTAGCCTGTTAATGGAAGAGATCTTTAAGATCTTGAGGGCCAAACATATCCACACAAGTCCCTTCCATCCGGCCGGAAATTGGCTCGTGGAACGTTTGAATGGCAGCCTCACCATGATGTTACGTAAGCTGGGTCAGGAGAAACCGGAAGACTGGGACCTATATATATCGGCTGCCTTATTCGCCTACCGAGAGGTTCCCCAAGCGTCTACGGGATTCCCGCCTGCTACACTTTTATTTGGCAGACCTATAAAGGGGCCACTAGAAGCCTTACTACGGTCCCTGACAGACCAAAAAGCTGACGAGACAGTCGTCTCTGCAAGCAAGTATGTATCTGAGCTCAAGGAAAGGTTAAAGCTAGGATGGGATCTAGCTACTACCAACCTTAAGAAAGCCCGCGCTAAACATGCTAAAAGATACAACAAAGCTGCAAAAGAGAGAGAACTACAACCAGGGGAGAAAGTTTTGTTGCTACTTCCAACCGGAAGCAATAAACTTCGCATTGGATGGCAAGGGCCGTTTACCGTCCTTAAAAAGATCTCACGTACCAATTACAAGATCTCCATCAAAGGAAAGGAGAAGGTCTTCCACATAAATCTGCTTAAGAAATATTTGGAGAGACCAATGCCATCCTCCGAGCATCTCCTGGCTGTCGCCATAGCAACGGAAGACGAGGAAGATGATGATGGTTTCATGGAGTACCCATTGCAACCCACAGAATCCTTTAAAGATGTCAAGTTCGGCGACAATCTCTCACCAGAACAACAAACAGAAACCAGGGCGCTACTAAAACAGTACAGTGCAGTCTTAACGGATGTACCTGGTCGAACAAATCTCATCGAATTTGATATGAAATTAACAAACGAGACCCCTGTTCGAACCAGAGTTTACCCCATCCCGTACGCTAAAGCTGATGCACTTCGCGGAGAAATAGACAAGCTGCGTCAGGCAGGAATTATCAGTGAGTCTACATCTCCTTACAGTTTTAGTGTAGTGCTGTTGCAGAAGCCCAATAAGGAAGTTCGGCTGTGTATAGATTACCGGCTGCTAAACGCTGTAACGGAATTCCAGCCCGAATCTCTCCAAACTGTTTCTGAGTTGTTCACTAAGCTCAGCAAAGCAAAGATTTTCTCCAAGATTGACCTCAGTAAAGGTTATTATCAAATACCAGTCAAGGAGGAAATTAAACCTTTGTTAGCTTTCAGCACTAGTGAAGGACATTACACATTTAATGTGATGCCGTTCGGATTGCATAACGCACCAGGAGACAGTTGTCTGCATACCCCATTTTGAGGTTGCCTGACCTCAAGAAACCTTTTGTACTGCGGGTCGACGCGTCAGGTCAGGGCATCGGGTCAACACTGCTTCAAGCCGAGGACAGTGACCTGAACATGCTATTTCCAGTTGCCTATGGCAGTCGGAAATTAAATAAAGCTGAACGGAACTACAGCGTAGTTGAAAGAGAATGTCTCGCTCTGATTGACGGTATCAGACGCCATCATGAGTTTCTCTATGGGACATCTTTCACGGTGCAAACAGACCACGCTCCGTTAGCCTTTCTTGGTGCCAATAAAGAATTTAACGCAAGGATCATGCGTTGGGCCCTTCTTTTAAGCGTTTATTCTTTCAAAGTGGAATATATTCCGAGAAGACAGAATGTCGGGGCGGATTTCCTGAGTAGAAACTGGACTACGGAGGAAGAGGAGGAAGTTGAAGATACCAATCATCCTAAAGCTACCGATCAGGGCAGCTTCATTGTCATAAATTAAACATGAAAAGATGTTTTCATGTCTCAAAAGAGGGGACGATTGTGACAGACAACTCAGCCGTCCCTGAATTTGTTAGATGATGGTAAGAACCCTCTCATAACATCGGTACCCCTGAAGTGTTGGATGATATGGTACGACCCTTCGTAACGACCCCTTCGGATAGCATCAGTGCCCTCGAATAATGTGGTAATTTTTCGTCAAACGGGATTTTTTTTTTCACCTGGACTCATTAGCTATGCAACCTTTCCACGCAGATGGTCAACACGTTTGCTGATTAATATGTGGACAGTTTATCTACCGTTCAGTCTGGTCATCGCATTGATTTAAGGAGAGGTTAAATCACGCCTACGGATATCTCTTGAGCAATCATATGCAGTTACTTTCATTAACTTGGCCAGTGGGGGGCGTTGCCAGTATCAAACGATAGTAGCGACCACGATCAAAGACACGGGAGGGATCTCAGGAAAGACTAGCGGCACGCTATCAAAAAGGCAGTAGTGGTCCCTGAAACGAGCGACGCAAGTTTCCTGCCGGTATTTCGCATCTCGGTGTTAACCACAGAACCGATCGCAGTGGGAGCGAACGGGAAAGCCGACGCGGACGCAACGAGTGGAGATACGGAAAACCAGGGGCGGCATCTCTCTTAATTTGGCGGTCAGAACCCCAAAAGTCTCATGAGATCTAAAAAGGTGTCAAATTTTAACATGTCCCACTCATCTTACATTCCATTTTAGATATATACAGACCATGAAGAAATGCATTTTATCACTCGTTGGCCAGACCTTGACAGAAGCACTAGCTATATTTGAAATCGTGTTAGATTTTCCCTGGATTTTCGTATATTTTTGCAGTGAATTCTATTCTGTGCAAAACGGTAAAATATAATTGTGTAAAGTAATCAGTGGTCTAGTTCATTCATTCTATTTCACTTGATTTTGCGTTAATTTAAATCTATTAAATTAAACCATCTCAATAGTTCCAGCTGTAAATGTAATGATATATCTATTATATTATTTCAAAAGATAATAGATGCTTATATGCTTAAATTAACTTTTAAAAGTCGCGAAGGAATTTATAACTAATTGAGCTAAGTCATATATATAGATGTGTGTTTTAACCATTTAAACTCGCGAAGTGTCTTCTTAAATATATAATTAAATACGCGAGGGTATATTATAGTCTTAACGGGAAATTCATCGCGCTTTAGAATGTTATTTGATTTTTCGGTATGTTACATATTTTTTTCTTTCATACAGAGTGATCGTAACCTGCGATCCCAGCGATAAAGAAATCATCTTAAAACTTCCAGACATATTGATGAAAAATTTTAAATTTAATCTTGCGGTGGTCCGATGCGGCTAGCTATCATAATTACATGAAAGAAAGCCTACCCAAGAATATTTAAAAAGAAACCATCAAATTAAATTACAATCGGTAAGATAAACTGGAAGATGAACAGTGCCAGTAGCGATATTTTATTTACTGCCCTACTGTGAGAGAGTACATATTTACCTGAACTGTGACTGAGCCTAGTTTTTCCTCACTGGATTTAAAACCTACCGGTCAGTTGCTATCATCACGCCTTGAAGGAATTTTACCTCCAGCAGCGAAATTAAAGAGACCACTCCATCCTAACCCATGTGTTGAATTGTGTCAGTGCCATTCCATAGACTCTTTTTTATATAATAAACCACAAGAACTCTTAGGCTTCAAGTCCGGCAATAAGTGGGAATATTTGCTATCAGCAAACCTCGCTACATCTGGAGCGGGACATCGAAGTACCAGACATTTTCATATGTCAAGAGTGTAATTGCTGATTATATAATTCTATGGAATGTATGATGCTGCAATCGGTAAGTATGTGTGAGTATATGAGTGTGGGCTCTCACGCGCGTGCATGAATGACAGGAGATTAATTTTTACAAACCATTTGTTAACTTGCCTACCGGGTAATACATTTTCTGTATACCCTGCATTGTTCCTTTAAGTGGGATATTTTGTTAACTCTGTTTAACCCCCCGCCCCCTTTTTTTTATTTGCTTAGTAAAGGGAAGAACAATTGGAAACAACAGGATTTTTGTCTACCACCCATACCTAATATTGTAACACCTCTTTCAGAGTAATTAAATTCACTGTTGAGTTACATTACCTATGTTCCTGATAACTATCTATCTTTGGACTGGGTTTATCTTTGTCTAATACAAGCGGGAAGGGCTTAGTCGATACCAATCTTCTTCACACCCCCCCCCCTCACCTTGTTATTTGTATTTTCTGTACTTATGATATATTTTTTCCTGAAACACGTGATAATTGTTTGTAATTGATTTAATATTAATAAACAGCATAAACTTATTTAGTACTGTGTTGGAATACCCACAGCCCAAAATTTTCCCTATCTGTTTAATATAGTTTGTATTCTCGTGAGTCTGTGTGTTTGAAGCACCGAATCGGTGTGAGCGCAGGTGTGTGTCTGGAAACTGGCAAATAATTGTTTTGACCAAGAGAGTGAAGAGAAGATTGGGAGGAACGATTTGTCGTAAATAAGTCTGTCCTTACTCTCCCCAGCACTCTGTAAAGCAACTATTTACTCTCTACATTTTCTATCACTGAGCTTTTCACCACCATTCTCCACTCTAAACAGGACCACTATTTCTAAGACTCTTTCTCTCAAAATAAATTTACGACAATATTTGGCTGGCTCGCCGGGATAAAGATATTTTTGAGTCTGATTAAGTCTGTGTCTAACTAGATAGAGTGTGAATGATATGTCTTTGTGAATTAGGGAAATAAATAAATAATTAATTACACCCTTAGACAACGCCTTTTAGTATTTGGGTCGTCCACACAGCATATTTACAGGTTGTTTTCTTTCCACAGCAGTAGAAAGTACGGATAATCATAAATTCGGTTAGCTAAATTAACCTCTGGCAGAGAAAATTAAATTTTTTCTTTATAAGATTTGCTGGGATTGCGTGATTGTTTTTACAGTCACTAAAGGTTTTTGGAGTTAAAAAGAGTTGAGCTTAGATAAAGGCGCCATGTTCTGACTTCTTTAAGTCTAGTTAACAACGTCTCTTCTCATAAACTGACTTCAGGGGCGGAGTTTTGTGACGGAGAATTAAAATTTTAGGGGAAAATTTTTTTTTCTTTTAAATTGTTTTAATATAAATTTTTCTCTTACTGTTAGTAAAAGTAGATTTTTTTCTAGTGTAACTTACAAGTAACGTGGCATAGTCGCCTGCATTAAGAGTCTTAAGTGACATATTAGCAGCGATAAGTTTGCACATTCTAAAGTAGGAGGTAACACAAGTCAATTTATACTTTGTGTTTTTTCTCGTAGCGGCTTTGATTTTTTTCCCCTTTCTTTTCTTTCTTACTATTCTCTAGTCTTAGAAGCATCCAGTTCTTTGGCATGGCACAGAGAATTAGGATAAGATCCATTTTGAGACAGGAGGCGATGGACTCAGGATTAAAAGGAGAAACCGCGAACCTGTTTGTCAACAGGGAATTTGAAAGGTGTGACGCGGAGCAACAGAGAAAAGAAAAAGAGAAGAAGGAAGCGGAAAAGAGGGCAGAAGCTAGGAAGAAAGAAGCGGACGATCGTCAATTGGAGCAGAAATAAAATTGAGGCAGAGATAGAAGCCCGCAGGGAAAGAGAAAAAGAGAGACAACGTGAGGAGAGAGAGAGGGAAAGACAGCACGAACTGGCGCTTAAGGCTTTAGAGAGTCGGGGCGCCTCTACTTCAAATAACGGAGAGCCGTCTTCGCCCCAGTCTCAGTCAATGGATCTCTCCAGCACTCAATCTGCCCAATTAACTGCGATGTCTTTTGCTTTAGAGTCTTTTCCTAGCCCCAATGAAAAAATTGACACCTTCCTAGAGAAATTCGAGAGGCTCGCAAATCTGTATGGGTTAGAGAGTTTCCGTTGGGCACTTAAACTCTGAACGTCATTAAAAGGTAATGCGTATGACGTGTACACAAAGCTGGGAACCAATCAACCTGATTACGACATGCTGAAGAAGGCCTTGCTAGAACGGTTTGAGATGACCGCCCGAAAATTTCTGCAAATGTTCAGAAACCGCCGGAAAGAGTGCTCGGAAACATTTCCGCAGTTCTCTTCACGTCTCACGGGCTATTTGACAAAGTGCATTGAATTATCTGACCTACCTCTTACATATGAGGGACTACTTGAACTTGTTCTTGTGGAACAGATAAAGTCAACTTTGTCAAACGAAACCCGTAGATTTTTGGCTGAACAGGGCGCAGTCAGGCTTGAGGACATCGTCAATAAGGCAGAACGCTATACCAATGCAATGGTCGAACTTCCCAGCACTAAACGTAAACTCACAGATGAGCCATCTCGTAAACAACATCTAGAGCAGTCATCCTATTCCTCAAATTCCTCTCAGAATTATAACCAACGAGAAAATAATACCCAGAGACCTCCCCAGGAAAAATCGAAATTCTACAAAACCCGATTTTCCCCAAATAATAATTCTGATCAACCCACCAAGCCTACGTGGCAGCGTGGCCACCAAGGTCAAGGAAAGGGAAGACCCCTACACCAGGAACGTCTGATCAGGGCAAGCAAACCGGGCCTAACCGCATCGGATGCCTGCATACAGCCTCGCCAGGTAGAGTCAATGTCAGTGATTCTCAACCTGAGGGGGACCGACCCTCAACGCGAGGAACTGTAATTTTGAATGGTACCTCAACTACTTGTCTCTTTGACACTGGACTAAGCTTTAGTTGTATTGTCGCCAGACACCTAGTCAAACCAGGTCAGGAGACAGAGGAAACCGTCAAACTTAGTGGAGATTTCAGGAGTGATGCACCCAGGACGCTTCCTATCGCACTGGTAGAGATACACTCTGATTTTGTCAGAGGTGTTATTAAAGCGGCCATAATGGATGATCCCATCTACCCAGTTATCCTGGGATGTAGATACGTGTTTATTGGGAGACCAAAGGAGCCGATTGTGGCAGCGGTAACCACAAGAGGGCAAACTAGGAAGGAGAGGGACCCTGCGCCAAATTTGTTGCCGAATGAACTGAAGGAGGCGCAACAAAAGGACCCTACTCTGGAGCTCTGCTTTAGAAAACTGCCCATGGCTAAGGACCCAAGACACAACGGAGACATCTTTTCTAAGGATGGCGTATTGTATCGTAGAACGGGCAACCCGGACACGGGGAATAACCAGCTCCTAGTAACGACGCAGTACAGAAGCCAGATCTTAGAAATGGGGCACTCTCTTCCCTTTAGCGGACATATGGGACAAAACGCCACTATTCAGCGAATAAAAACCCCCTATTGGTAACCAGGAATGAACTCTGACATTATCAGATATGTGAAATCCTGCGCCCAGTGCCAACGGGTAGCACCAAAGCACTTGACACCCCTAGTACCCATGGGGCAAATGCCAATTGTGGGGACTCCATTTGAACGGGTTCTGTCGACATCATTGGACCCCTGGAAAGGACCAAAAGAAGGACCAGGTTCACCCTGACCTTAGTCGACACTTGCACAATGTGGGCCGAAGCTGTACCGCTAACATGCATAGATTCCAAGCATGTCGCAGAAGCCCTCGTGCAAATTTTTACACGGTTGGGATTCCCTCAAGAAGTTTTGACGGACAATGGATCCCAATTCCGTAGCCTGTTAATGGAAGAGATCTTAAAGATCTTGAGGGCCAAACATATCCACACAAGTCCCTTCCATCCGGCCGGAAATTGGCTCGTGGAACGTTTTAATGACAGCCTCACCATGATGTTACGTAAGCTGGGTCAGGAGAAACCGGAAGACTGGGACCTATATATATCGGCTGCCTTATTCGCCTACCGAGAGGTTCCCCAAGCGTCTACGGCATTCCCGCCTGCTACACTTTTATTTGGCAGACCTATAAAGGGGCCACTAGAAGCCTTACTACGGTCCCTGACAGACGAAAAGGATGACGAGACAGTCGTCTCTGCAAGCAAGTATGTATCTGAGCTCAAGGAAAGGTTAAAGCTAGGATGGGATCTAGCTACTACCAACCTTAAGAAAGCCCGCGCTAAACATGCTAAAAGATACAACAAAGCTGCAAAAGAGAGAGAACTACAACCAGGGGAGAAAGTTTTGTTGCTACTTCCAACCGGAAGCAATAAACTTCGCATTGGATGGCAAGGGCCGTTTACCGTCCTTAAAAAGATCTCACGTACCAATTACAAGATCTCCATCAAAGGAAAGGAGAAGGTCTTCCACATAAATCTGCTTAAGAAATATTTGGAGAGACCAATGCCATCCTCCGAGCATCTCCTGGCTGTCGCCTTAGCAACGGAAGACGAGGAAGATGATGATGGTTGCATGGAGTACCCATTGCAACCGACAGAATCCTTTAAAGATGTCAAGTTCGGCGACAATCTCTCACCAGAACAACAAACAGAAACCAGGGCGCTACTAAAACAGTACAGTGCAGTCTTAACGGATGTACCTGGTCGAACAAATCTCATCGAATTTGATATGAAATTAACAAACGAGACCCCTGTTCGAACCAGAGGTTACCCCATCCCGTACGCTAAAGCTGATGCACTTCGCGGAGAAATAGACAAGCTGCGTCAGGCAGGAATTATCAGTGAGTCTACATCTCCTTACAGTTTTAGTGTAGTGCTGTTGCAGAAGCCCAATAAGGAAGTTCGGCTGTGTATAGATTACCGGCTGCTAAACGCTGTAACGAAATTCCAGCCCGAACCTCTCCAAACTGTTTCTGAGTTGTTCACTAAGCTCAGCAAAGCAAAGATTTTCTCCAAGATTGACCTCAGTAAAGGTTATTATCAAATACCAGTCAAGGAGGAAATTAAACCTTTGTTAGCTTTCAGCACTAGTGAAGGACATTACACATTTAATGTGATGCCGTTCGGATTGCATAACACACCAGGAGTGTTCACCAGGATGATGAGGAAGCTTCTAGAACCTTTGCAAAGTCCCCATATCCATAATTTCATGGATGACATATTAATTGTATCGGAAACCTACGAAGAACATATTGCTACCGTTGCTATGATCCTCAGGAGACTACAGGAAACTGGTCTTACAGCCAGACCTAGCAAATGTCTCATTGGGTTTGAACAGTTGGACTTCCTGGGGCATACTATTTCTCACGGCTGTAGTTGGTCTGTTCAGAAGAACGTGGAGAAAATAGCTGCAGCCAAAGACCCCGAACGAAGAAAGACGTACGTTACTTCCTATCACTATGTGCATATTATCAGAAATACATCCAGAACTTCAACGGACTGACGCACCTCTGACTGACCTCACAAAGAAAGGTTGTCCTGATAAGGTCATATGGGATCAAAAGTGCGAACACGCGTACAGCACTTTGAAAGGACAGTTGTCTGCATACCCCATTTTGAGGTTGCCTGACCTCAAGAAACCTTTTGTACTGCTGGTCGACGCGTCAGGTCAGGGCATCGGGTCAACACTGCTTCAAGCCGAGGACAGTGACCTGAACATGCTATTTCCAGTTGCCTATGGCAGTCGGAAATTAAATAAAACTGAATGGAACTACAGCGTAGTTGAAAGAGAATGTCTCGCTCTGATTGACGGTATCAGACGCCATCATGAGTTTCTCTATGGGACATCTTTCACGGTGCAAACAGACCACGCTCCGTTAGCCTTTCTTGGTGCCAATAAAGAATTTAACGCAAGGATCATGCGTTGGGCCCTTCTTTTAAGCGTTTATTCTTTCAAAGAGGAATATATTCCGAGAAGACAGAATGTCGGGGCGGATTTCCTGAGTAGAAACTGGACTACGGAGGAAGAGGAGGAAGTTGAAGATACCAATCATCCTAAAGCTACCGATCAGGGCAGCTTCATTGTCATAAATTAAACATGAAAAGATGTTTTCATGTCTCAAAAGAGGGGACGATTGTGACAGACAACTCAGCCGTCCCTGAATTTGTTAGATGATGGTAAGAACCCTCTCATAAAATCGGTACCCCTGAAGTGTTGGATGATATGGTACGACCCTTCGTAACGACCCCTTCGGATAGCATCAGTGCCCCCGAATATTGTGGTAATTTTTCGTCAAACGGGATTTTTTTTCACCTGGACTCATTAGCTATGCAACCTTTCCACGCAGATGGTCAACACGTTTGCTGATTAATATGTGGACAGTTTATCTACCGTTCAGTCTGGTC
This sequence comes from Oreohelix idahoensis, assembly GCA_024509875.1. Lineage (NCBI taxonomy): Eukaryota > Metazoa > Mollusca > Gastropoda > Stylommatophora > Oreohelicidae > Oreohelix > Oreohelix idahoensis. Next base: position 14,648 of record JAMPIV010006076.1, read on the forward strand.
ATCGCATTGATTTAAGGAGAGGTTAAATCACGCCTACGGATATCTCTTGAGCAATCATATGCAGTTACTTTCATTAACTTGGCCAGTGGGGGGCGTTGCCAGCATCAAACGATAGTAGCGACCACGATCAAAGACACTGGAGGGATCTCAGGAAAGACTAGCGGCACGCTATCAAAAAGGCAGTAGTGGTCCCTGAAACGAGCGATGCAAGTTTCCTGCCGGTATTTCGCATCTCGGTGTTAACCGCAGAACCGATCGCAGTGGGAGCGAACGGAAAAGCCGACGCGGACGCAACGAGTGGAGATACGGAAAACCAGGGGCGGCATCTCTCTTAATCTGGCGGTCAGAACCCCAAAAGTCTCATGAGATCTAAAAAGGTATCAAATTTTAACATGTCCCACTCATCTTACATTCCATTTTAGATATATACAGACCATGAAGAAATGCATTTTATTACTCGTTGGCCAGACCTTGACAGAAGCACTAGCTATATTTGAAATCGTGTTAGATTTTCCCTGGATTTTCGTATATTTTTGCAGTGAATTCTATTCTGTGCAAAACGGTAAAATATAATTGTGTAAAGTAATCAGTGGTCTAGTTCATTCATTCTATTTCACTGGATTTTGCGTTAATTTAAATCTAATAAATTAAACCATCTCAATAGTTCCAGCTGTAAATGTAATGATATATCTATTATATTATTTCAAAAGATAATAGATGCTTAAATGCTTAAAATAACTTTTAAAAGTCGCGAAGGAATTTATAACTAATTGAGCTAAGTCATATATATATATATAGAAATCATCTTAAAACTTCCAGACACATTGATGAAACATTTTAAATTAAATCTTGCGGCGGTCCGATGCGGCCTAGCTATCATAATTACATGAAAGAAAGCCTACCCAAGAATATTTAAAAAGAAACCATCAAATTAAATTACAATCTGTAAGATAAACTGGAAGATGAACAGTGCCAGTAGCGATATTTTATTTACTGCCCTACTGTGAGAGAGTACATATTTACCTGAACTGTGATTGAGCCTAGTTTTTCCTCACTGGATTTAAAACCTACCTGTCAGGTGCTATCATCACGCCTTGAAGGAATTTTACCTCCAGCAGCGAAATTAAAGAGACCACTCCATCCTCACCCCAGTGTTGAATTGTGTCAGTGCCATCCCATAGACTCTTTTTTATATAATAAACCACAAGAACTCTTAGGCTTCAAGTCCGGCGATAAGTCGGAATATTTGCTATCAGCAAACCTCGCTACATCTGGGGCGGGACATCGAAGTACCAGACACTTTCATATGTCAAGAGTGTAATTGCTGTTTATATAATTCTATGGATTGTCTGATGCTGCAATCGGTAAGTGTGTATGAGTATATGAGTGTGGGCCCTCACGCGCGTGCATGAATGACAGGAGATTAATTTTTACAAACCATTTGTTAACTTGCCTACCGGGTAATACATTTTCTGTATTCCCTGCATTGTTCCTTTAAGTGGGATATTTTGTTAACTCTGTTTAACCCCCCGCCCCCTTTTTTTATTTGCTTAGTAAAGGGAAGAACAATTGGAAATAACAGGATTTTTGTCTACCACCCATACCTAATATTGTAACACCTCTTTCAGAGTAATTAAATTCACTGTTGAGTTACATTACCTATGTTCCTGATAACTATCTATCTTTGGACTGGGTTTATCTTTGTCTAATACAAGCGGGAAGGGCTTAGTCGATACCAATCTTCTTCACCCCCCCCCCTCACCTTGTTATTTGTATTTTTTGTACTTATGATATATTTTTCCTGAAACACTTGATAATTGTTTGTGATTGATTTAATATTAATAAGCAGCATAAACTTATTTAGTACTGTGTTGGAATACACAAAGCAAAAAATTTCCCCTATCTGTTTAATATAGTTTGTATTCACGTGCGTCTGTGTGTTTGAAGCACCGAATTGGTGTGAGCGGAGGTGTGTGCTATCACTGAGCTTTTCACCACCATTCTACACTCTAAATAGGACCACTATTTCTAAGACTCTTTCTCTCAAAATAAATTTACGACAGTGAGCACATCAGAAAAAGATAGCAGTAACTGAGAAATTTGCTCCTTCTGATGAGAAGCAAGAGTTGGTGCAATAGAAACATCTTTCTAACTCTCAGTAGCTAAAGATGTACGCTTGGTAATGAAAAAAGTGGTTCAGTACCATAACATAAGTCAGACCCTTCTTCTTGTATAACCGCTAAAGAAGAACGACGATCAACAGATTCGTCAATAGCTTCAAAGACTGGTTTAAGATGTGGAGGACGTGTATGAAATTGCTGTAACATATTAATATGAAACGCTTTTTCCTTCCCATTAATAGATAAAATATAGTCAACATCTGACAATTTATCAATAATCTCATAAGATCCTCTCCATGAAACAAGTAATTTTTTGTCTTTGTTTGGTGTTAATACATAGGCTTCATCACCCGACCATAATTGGCATAGTTTCCTGTTTTGATTAGCAAACAAACGAGCTTTTAATTTTGCCTTTTCTGACGACTGCACTGCTATTTGGCATGCGTCGATAATCTTTTTTCTCAAACTGACAACATATTGGTACGAGGTTTGAACCGCTTCATTCATGTCAGCTCAAACCAACAATTGTTTTAAATTGACATAGGTCCTTTAGGTTTCGCACCAAAAACCAATTCAAATAGAGAGAACCTGGTGTATTCGTTGGGAATTTCTCTGTAAGCGAATAAAATCGCAGGCAAGACCCTGTCCCAATTCTGTGGATATTTAGTGGTAGCTTTACCCAACATCTGCTTTAAACTCCTATTTAGTCTCTCAATTTTACCATTTGCTTGTGCGTGATATATTGAACTAAGAGATCGTTCAATACCGAACATTTTCATCACTTGTTTCATTGCATCAGAGACGAACTGGGATCTCCGGTCAGATAGTATGTTTTCAGGAAAACCCAATATGGTGAAAACTAAAAATAGCGCATCCGCAATGTCAACAGTTGTTGTAGTTTTCAAAGGTATCGCTTCTGGCCAGCGTGTACACATATCAATCCATGTTAATACAAATTTATGCACTCTAGCTGATGTGACCTTTAATGGACCAATAAGGTCAATAGCCATCTTTGCGAATGGACGTGAAGAAATATCAGCTGCTTGGATCGGCGCATCATATTTAGGCCTTTTTGTTGCCATAATTTGGCACACTGTGTATGGGCGACAAAAAGCTTTAACATCTTTTGTCACATCAGGCCAAAAGAAATGCGATGCAACCCTTTGCTTTGTTCTTGCAATATCTAAATGACCCGCGCAATTAATGTCGCAATTAATGTAAAACAAATGGTCAGAAGCAAGCTGGTACCATAATCTGTTTCTTTACAGATGTAGAATCCTGCAAATTGGTAACCAAAATACCATTTCTTAAAGTATACCAGTGTTTTGCATTATTATCAAACATCACATCATCTGATCTTGCAATTTGAAAAAATTTCCTCAAGGAATCATCATAATTTTGTCTTTGAATAAAAGACTCCTTATCAATAAGTTCCACCTGGAAATTATCATCACTTTCCTCGTTCTCATTATTATTTACCTCATCATCATTATTTCCTCATTATCATTATTCTCATTATCATTATTATGCTCTTCATCAATCACCACCTCTTCAATGTCATTCTCATTATTCATTACCTCATCTACCACATTATCACTTTGGATGTGACTATCCAATTCAGCACGAGCCTGATCTCTGGTTGTAACAGCATTTGCACATATGAGATGCTGTTGTTCCCATTTTTCAATATCATCCTTTGTAAATTCACGAATGCCAGGAATATTTCCTAATGTAGTTCCTGCGATGGGACTATTCAACAAGCACACGAGAGTTCTCCCAGTAAAGTACGGTGTATCTAAAAATACTTCCGCAGTTGGATAGTATTCCACTGTGCCTCCAAATGTAATGCATTTCACCTCTCTCCCTGTATAATCTGACTGATCCACCAACGACCTACGGACCCCAATCGTGGTACAACCTGTGTCCCTCAAAAGTGACACTAGTTTGTTGTTCAATAATCCTTTATTAAGCACCAATGAACCTGTTCCATCATATGAGGACATGACCGGTAAGGGATGTCCACATAGAAGCCTTGGAACGCCCTGTGGCTGAAACAAAGAGTTACATTCAGAACAATTAGCACTATTGGATAGATCAACACTACATGAATTTGCATGAGCTAAACCACTATTATTCTGAACTGGATTATTGTCACCAACATGTACGACAGCATTTGAACGTTCAGGGTTCCTTGACTGTCTGAAATTATTGTTCTGTTGAGAACCTCTATTATTATCAGAATTGTCATTATTTCTATGAAATGACCTTTGTCCTCTGCCTGATCTGGCATTATTTCCTCCTCTATTTTGAAAATCATTAGGTCTGAATGCTGACTGTGGATTATAATATCCATCATCATAAGAGTTATAATTTCTTTGAGGCTGTTGGAAATTTTATTAAAATTATACCTGCCTCTGTTATTACTATAGTTATGGTTTTGATTAACTCTATAGTTTTTGTCAATGCTGTTAGATATCTGCGTAGATGTATTATAATTTATAGTCCTAGCAGATGCCACTGGCAAGGAATCCTTAATGTTATTCTTACTAAGATTCCTTCTCGGATGAGCAACTTGATATTGACGACCAAGAGTTTCAAGGTTAGATAAATTTTCTGGTTTCCTCTCCTGCAGGAATGACAAAAATTATCCACTAATAGAAGACAAAACCTTGTCTCTCAGAATCAAATCAGATAGTCCTTTAAAAGTTTTTTTCAATTGTGGACAATTCAACCCATCTATAAAAGTATAGCTTAACAGATGAAATAAATTCAGTAAAATCTTTTGCTGAATCTGGTAATAATGACTTAAATTTTAACCTGTAGCCATTTTCATCCAATTGATACTCCTTCATTAGCAAGACTTTTACAGCTTCATAGTCTTTTCCAGTCTGACCATCCATAATACAGACTGCAGTTAGTGCATCACCTACTAATACGTTCCTGAGCCTACTAGACCAGGTAGCTTTATCCATATTAAACTCCTGACAATAGGTCTCGTATCTATTGAGAAAGCATGAAATATCGTCGATATTTGAGTTAAAATTTGGCAGATTCACTTTAAAATTAGCAGAATGATCTTTATTTCTAGCTTCACCATTCATAGGATTAACCTGTGGTTGTTGTAGTGTTAATTTTTCAATTTCCAATTCTGCCATTCTATGTTCTTGTTGAGCTCTTATCTCAGCCTGAGCTTGTTAAGCTTTAATTCAGCCATGGTAATGCTTAGAAACGATCCCGCCGTATAAACCTACTCGCTTTCCTTGTGACGTACATTTTAAACATTTTGCCCGATCTGATAGAGACTGCGGCAAGACTTATAATTAACGAGGTGCAGCCAAACTACTGTCTGAATTAACGTAATACTTTAACTTTAACGCCTCTAATAGTAGTAATCCTTACATTTTTCAGTAGTGTAACACGAGACAACAGAAATAATTAACGCCAATTCTAACACCCGCCGCGCCAAGCCCCGCTTCGCTTGACACGTTGTGCCATGCATATATACACGCTGTGGGCAAAGCCAGCAGAGGCAAACACGCAGACAATTTTTTATTTCCTCCTAGCGGTAGTATTTCTGACGTCACTAAAACAAGTTAGTTATTTGAAAATAAATGCTAGTGAGAGATGAGGGGGGAAGATGGCCGACTGGTGTAAAATTTTTATTTGACGATTGACAGTGACAAAATTGAAAATCTAAACCATAATGAAACTGACCATAAAAATCATATGGTAGTATAGCTTAGAGTCCCCTGAGCAAGAATGTGTTTTTAAAAATATGGTAGTCCAAGTATTAGCCAAGTTATTGAGAAAATACTATATGTCTAATAACACAAAGACGGACAGACTGTGGTTCCTGCTTGTTTTTTTCATAACGTTAGTGGAGACGCCAGCTTAGAGAGAGGCATTGAGGTAAATTCAAATCCGATTGGGTAAAAAGAGTATAGGAGGAAAGGGGAGCGGTAGGTAAATGTTAACCAAAACTAAACATCTTTTTGTATTGGCATAACTAACGCAGACTGACCAATCGACTACCAGACACAGAGTTTGTTTGGAATTATTTTTTGTTTTTCAAAAACTACATTTGAATTCTGGTAGTCGCAAGTTTCCCATTGGCCAGTACTAATAGATATTAGCAAAAAGCTTTCACTGCTCATCGCCAGTTGACAAAACTTTTTCTATCAAATACGCTGAGATCAGCTGTGTTAATTTATAAAAATAAAGAAGTAATTCGCAGTCTGGGCAGTGCAGAGGAAAACTGAGGCCATTTCTTTGCAAGTCAGCGTCATTTGTTTATATTTCTTGAAAATTGTGGTAAGAATGCTTTATGAATTAATATGTTTATTACAACTGCCGAAGTTAGATACTGCTATTGGGAAAAGTGAAGGACATGCCGGGAGCAGACATTGTTGAGTCCTCTCATTGAACTGTATCTAACTGTTGTATGTTGTCATGATTTTGTTTTAATATTATTGTATTAGAATATGTTAGTAAGCCTCCGTGTTCCATGAACACTGTTCAACATGCCTGGAGCGTTTATAATATAAAAAAGAAGAGAAAATCATACAAAAGGAAATGTGGTTACTCCACGTTATTGTGTTGAGGAAAACTATGTAAACGTACAGTGGCGTATCTGCCATAGGGACCTGAGGTGTGGTCACAGCAAGGTGTGAGTCATATAAAATTAGGGGCGAGTGCAACTGTATGCACGCGAGGCTGACCCCAATCCACCATATGTAAATAATAATAATAATAAGTGATCAGATATAAAAGGCCAGGGTGTCCTTTTATTGCAGAGGTTTTATTTCCTGTTACCAGCCGTTGACAGGTGTCGTGAATTTCTAAATACAATATCTAAATTAATATATAACAGTATAGGGCATAAAGGAAAAAAAGTAAGAAAGTATAAAAGAATTTTCTGCTGGAACTGTTGGTATCGCCTACGCCTTCAGATTATTATTTGCAAACGAATAGCCGAACAAAACGGTACCCAAATTTTGCAAGTTCGTCCTTGACATAATCACTTTTCCTAGTTCTAAGAAAATATGTGCTTAAAATGCATTGTGGAACGAGGAGGGGGAAAGGATAGATGAAATGCTAATTCGTTTCGCATTGATTTTAAACTAAAAGCCAATACCAATACAGGGGCACACCTTGCCTTAGGGGTTTCCCCAAAATACGAGGAAAAAGTTAGAACATGCAGACAACTCGTGTCACAAAAACAACCTTAGCTCTTATTTCAAAGGACGTAATTATCACGTAAATAGAGAAGACAGCACATGGAAAAGAATTGAACGGGTAGTAGACTAAAAATAAAAACACTAACTTAGAAAAAAAAAACTGTACTTCTGAACCAAGCCAACTAGTCCCATATAAATTGTATATTCGTGTACCCTAGGACTTGTTGACAAAGAATATGGTAATAGTTACGCTAATAGTCCATTAATTAACTAATTATAGCCATAATACTATAGTGGACCCGACCAGACTGCCAAGTAAAGATCATGCCTGCTTATAATTTTTTATGGCATGTTTTGAAAAAACGACTTTGGGTAAATGAGGTTAAAAGGTACGGGATATTTGACTGGGTGGATTTTGAAGGAAGGCGAAGTATGATTGGTTGACCTAAAACTAAAAATATATTTGCCTTGGAAACATATTGGGAGTTGTTGTTTGAAACGATAGATTCAAAAATAAATGTAAACATGGTCCCATTGGACAAAGCAGTAGATACTGGTACGAAACGGGGACTGTTCACTGCCATTTCAAATAAATTTTGTGTAAAGCAAGATCGATGAGAGCAGGCGGAGAAATTTTCTAACATAGGAAAAGCCTGGACATAGGGCAGATCGAAAATGTGCCATATTGCCTAGTCATCGTTTAATTGTGTTATTTCCTTGCATCTGTGGTAAGACTGATTTTCTTAACATTTTATTTAAAATAAAATTTGAATGTGAGATACTAACATACGACTGTAAGTAAGTGAGTCTTTGGCAGACTCAAAACAGAGTCTAGAGATTGATCCAGCATATGAAAGACTATCAGAGAGGTGTAGACCAACTAAATTATATAGGACTATCATCAGCAGCATAATACCTATTCTATTGTATGGACAACAGATTATTGCTGGAATTGCAGAGGCGTTGTAACTATTAGGGGAGAGGAATACTGGTATACCTGGTCACATCAAAAGAAACTGGTGAAAGGGATTGTCGTAAAGAGCTGATCTTGCATGTTTGTTTGTAATGTGCCTGTACTGGTTGTTGAGTATTATTGTAGGCTGTTGATTACGAAGGAGGCATATCCTTCTGATTTCAGAGGGTTTTGGTTGCTGTCAATAACTGGTGCCAGACTACAGTGGGCCGATATATTCATGCCACAGTCTTGCCTTTTTCGGAGACAACTGTAAACCACCATCATTCTTGAAGAAGTGGGAGCTGAAGGTTGTCGTTCAGCGAAGTGCAGGAAGATTCCTACATCATATTACAAAGAAAGGTGCATGTTTCGGCACCTGATCGCTCAACTAACATTATATTAAAATAAGAGACTGAGAATAGTGATATAAACATTCCATCAGTGTCCATAAAAACTTACAAACAACATGCAGAGATGATGATAGTAAACAATCAACCAGTGTATACTAGAAGTCACCTCAGTTAGACAATACAACTACACTCTTATATAATAATATGTGTATTATGGTCAGAAGACCCATTGTGTAAATTGATTGATGTAATTAATTTCTATGATTTCACTATTGATTGTCAGTCCTGATTCCAAATAAATCAGATTCAGGACAATAAATTGAAAAACATTAACTTTATCAAACTTTCAACCACTGACTTACTAAAGATAGTCTTTTAAAGTGTAGTTCGTATGTGATTGTCGTGGTACTGTTGTGTTGTATTAGATAATACAATAATTTGTGTAATTGTCTATATGTTTAGTTGGTTAATGCAACCTTACACTAACATTTCATAACCCTAGACACCAAACGTAGTCATCTTACATTCTATCTAGAATAAGTCTGAATGAGATCATAGTGGTGGTAGTAGAAAGGTACCCTGGAAATTTACTCTAATATTTATTATATTCAGGGCCTTTCACAGCTGACCTCATTCAGTACACTAAGATTTCTTAACAACAAACTGTATTAACATCAAACTCACCACATATATTGGGGTCTCGCTCCTGGGGATTGAACTTTTCATAACACCAACTATATTGGGTTATTTGCTTCTGGGATTTTAAATTCTTAAAATATTATCAATTATATTGGTGTCGTGAGAACATTCTAATCCACATATCTAAATTAAAAAGTAAATGTAAAGCCTAACGAATTAATTCAATTAAAGGAAAGAAGAATGGTAAAAAAACAGTGCGGTCACAATAGCGTACGCCTGTATTATAGAACGTCATACTAGTTAAACAAGAAATCCCCTTTTTCTACTTCGTCTGCATAATTGTAACGCTTTCACGTTTGCTAGTAAAGCCTACTGCATCAAATACACGCGTTTCTAAAAATAAAACTAGTACTATAATTCTTGTACGACCTTGATAGAGACACTGCGTAATGACCTAGATTTAATATTACATTAATGTCATTATGCACTACGGAAACTAAAAGACAGACGGGCTTAGAAGAGAGAGAGAGAGAGAGATGTACGGAGGAACGCATGCAATACTACCACGTCGTCTCGCGATATAAAATTAATGCCACCCCACCCATGCAGGCTTGATTTTTTTCAAATAAACAGTGACAAAAAACACTACCAATACGAGGTAAGGTTTTAAAAAACATGTTTATTGCTTATTAGGAAACATGACACAATACTGTTTTATGTCTGAAATCCTGACATTAGCCTGACAGTACAGAAGACACCCCATCTTATAGAAGTGAACGGGTGGTAGAAGAAAATACATATTTTGAACGAAGCCACTTAGCTCCATAAAACTTATATATTTGGGTGCCTTAGGACTTGCTGACAAAGAATATGTTAGGTGTTAAGCAAATAGTCTAATAATTAACAAATTATAGCCAAAATACTATAGTGGTGTTGTCTGACAACACAGGATCATATTTGCTCATAATGGCGTGTTTGGACACTGCTTTAGAGGAAATGAGGCCACCACGTTAGATCCGATTTGATTGGCTAGAATAATATGTAAGGCGAAACATGATTAGTCGACTGCAAATACTATTTTTGGTTGTTAATGGAAACGGTAGGAAGGGTACATTTTTTCAAAGGCTTTTGTAAACATGGTCTCATTGGCTAGACCATTTAATATAGTCAATTAGGAGCGTCTGTTCAGGGCCACTTTTTGAAAATAAACTTTGTAGAAGCAAGTGCGTTGAGAACCAGCTCATATTTTTCTAATAAAAGCCTGGGACAGAAGCAGATCGGAATTGTGCCATAACCCATCGCCAGTCAACGTACTTGTTTAATATTTCCTTGAATTGTGGTAAGCTAGACATATTTGGTATCTTTTAGATGAAAATTGAATGTGAATTGATAATTTATGTCTGTATGTGTGTGGTTCAGTAACAAACAAGAAGCAAAGCCTAGATATTGCTCCACCATGAACAAAACTTATCGGAGAGGAGTATAACTGCATGGGATTGCCAAATAGTACTATGACACCTATCTTATTGAATAGAAGGAAATAATGCTGGAATTGCAGAGCCGTTGTAACCATTAGGGAGAGGAATACTGGTGTATATTGTTTCATGAGAAGCTAGCAGTTGGCCTACCGCGCTGAACTCTGTGTTTGTTATGTATTGTGCTTCAGTGTGGAAATAGATTATAAATTAGTTCTGAAGTAGGAGGTACAACCTTCTTGTTTCAGGGACCGTGGTACTAAAGTATTAAAGCAGCACCTGGTCTGAGTTTTGCTGAATCCAGAGGCTGGTAGCATACTCCTTGGTCAAGATATCGACCAGTGTTGTTTCTCAAGAAAACGGTGAAGCAAGCGAGCAGAGGAGTCAGTTTCCTGCCGCCCACACAGAAGTTAAGATTTCGTTGGCCAGAGCAGCTCAATCTTGTGTATACCCCCCTCTAAAATTGACTATACATTAAATCAAGAGGGACAGTTATTTGTTTCAAATAAAAGAAACTGTGAACCTTTCCAATATTATTTCCACCAGCAACAAACACTTGAAGTCATGATGACAAACAACAACCTAGCTTGAAAAGCCAGTATTACCTCATAGTACTACATCACAACTTACACACATATTGTAATAATAATATATGTCAATACAAAGATCCTATCTATAAATTGTGTACATACAACTTGTGATTACATTTGATTGTGATTCCTGGTTCACTTTGTAGTTGAATCAGGATATCTATTATTGAAAGGAATTAATACATATTTTAAAAGTTAACACTTGACTTATTAAGATAGTCTTATAGAGTATTCTATGTATGTGAGTGTCACAGTGTTGTAAAGTATTGTGGATTAAATTAAATTGTTTATCTGTCTGTTGGTTGTTGTGAACATACACTTCATCACTATCATAACCCTAGACATTCAACGTAGTCATCACAATATTCCAGAATAAGTCTGACTGAGGACTAAATGTGGTAGCAAAGTAAGGTCATCTGTAATACACCACACTTATTAGATACAGATACCTTCACAGCTGATCTCAGTCAGTACACTAAGTCCCGTATAAATATTTATATCATCCCACTTTACCACAATTGGGAATCTCAGATAGTATAAAACTAAAAGCATTCCTTTTTGGAGAAATTAAATAGGGGTTTAGCTATCAGTGCCTGTGGTTGTTCTTAGTTATAATTAGAAATTATTAGTTATAATTAGAAATTTGTCTCGTGAGAAATTTTAAAAGTTTGCCTAGTACAAAATGGCGGATCTGGCAAAGTTTCGATCTGCTGCTGTGCAGGCTGCTAAAGAATTGGGAATGGAGGGGCAAATTATGATTGCTTATGTCACAACTGAATGTGACAAATTTATTGAACGCGAAGAAAAAAGATTAGAAAAAGAGGCTGAAAGAAAGTTAGAGGCTGAAAAAGAAATTAAGAGGCTGCAGATTGAGGCTGAAGAAAAAAGTTAGATGCAGATAAAGAACTTAAGAGGCTGCAGATTGAGGCTAACAAGGAGGCTAGGGCATTGGAGGCAGAAGAAAAGAGATTGACAGCCGAAAGGGAAGCAGAAGAAAAACGACTGCAAAGGGAAGCAGAAAAGGAGGAGAAGAGATTACAAAGGGAACATGAGTTACGACTAAGGGAGTTAGAATTTCAAGGCCATGCTCCTGAAAATGGTGCCAGCCCCTTTGCCACAGATTCTACTGTTAGTCTGGGAGCCTCAACCTCAGCAATGAGTTTTCATTTAGACCATTTTGTTGAGAAAGACGATGACATAGAAAGTTATCTAAATAGATATGAACTTTTAGCTACCACGTATGGTTTAGAGAGAGAAAGGTGGAGCCTAAAGTTATCACAAGGGCTTCGTGGTACAGCTTATGACGTTTTTGCCAAGATGAGCAGGGATGATCAGGACAATTATGACATGTTAAAGCAGGCTCTTTTGTTAAGATATGACAAGAACGGGGAATTTTATAGAAAAAAAATTAGGAATGCCAAACTACTGTCGGGTGAGACTTATCACCAGTTCTCTGCACGGTTAGAGACCCACTTGGAGAAATGGACTGCTCTGGGGAAAACCCAAGATCTTAAGGAAATGATCCTTATTGAGCAACTAAGAGAGTCCATGGCTCCAGACCTGAGAAATTTTCTCATGGAACAAGGTGCAGAGAGGCTGGGTGAGTTACTCAATGTCGCTGAGAGGTATCAGGCCGCCCAAGCAGAGGTAGTTGGAAATAAAAAGAAACAGGTAGACAATTTTAAGGCACCTCAAAACTTTAATAAGTTTGACCATAGAGACCAGAACAAAGGTAAGCACCAGTTTGATAGGCCACGCAATGACTATAATAATAAACCCTCACAATTCAATGAAAGGAAATATAATGACAGAAAACCCTTTAACCATGGAAAGAAGTATTGTAGTTGGTGTCGGATGGACAACCATAACACAGAAGTGTGTAAAAAGAGACCTGTGTACATGGCCACGCTTCAGACCAGATCACAGTCTAAACAGGAGGAGGATAATCTGATGAATACCCCTCCAGAAGAGATGAGAATGGCGCAGGCTGGGGATAGGACCCTCAAGCCTTGTTTTAAGAAACTGCCCAAATGTCATACACCTCCAGGCAAAGGAGACTTCTACATGAAAAACAAATTGATTTACAGGAAGGCCGGAACTGGATCCACTGGTCACGGACAACTGGTTCTTCCAAAGGCATATAGGGCAGATGTGATAAGGAGCCTACATGTTGGAAAAGATGGGGACCATGAGAAAATAGGTACCATCATCCAAAAGGTGGCTCAAAATTATTATTGGACAGATGAAATGTTTGATATTGAGAATTTTGTAGAAAGATGTGGCATATTACATGAGGGAACACGCACAAGTGGGAAAATTGATCAGGACCTAGACACGCCACGGGGCAAACTTAGGCCTGAAAATGGAAAGAAAAATGAATTTAATAATGTAGACAAAGTGGAATGGGAGCCCCCTTTTCACAGACAGTCTTCACTTGGATGTTTTACAATGGCCACGATGAAGCGAGTACAAAGAGATGTCTTACCCCAGAATAAGCCGAAAATCCCTCAGTCGGACTTATGTAAACTGGAGGAAGATAAAAGAGAGAGAAGACCTCTCACAAGGAAATTAAAGTGGGAAGACAACCCCAAGAGAAAAATTGGTAGTGGAAGATTCTTATATGATGACAAGAGGAAGAAATGTCCTTAAAACAAGGCTTCCAATAGTATGAAAACTATGTCAGAAAAATTAAAAGTCCATATGTAACCTTGTTAAGGACCTGGATCGATGAAAAGGCAGAAGAAAATATTACCTCATCATATCAATATGTGAACGAGCTGACCACTCGCCTTAAAACTGGCTGGAAACTTGCCAATGAAAATTTGAGACAAGCCAGGAAAAAGCATGCTGCCTATTACAATAAGAAAGCGAAGGATCGAGAATTATCTGTGGGAGAGAAGGTGCTCCTTCTACTGCCCGGCAGCCAGAATAAATTGCAAATTGGATGGCAAGGTCCATATACAGTTCTAGAGAAGGTGTCTAGAACAAATTATAAGATAGATAAGAAAGGGAAAGAGAAAATCTATCATGTGAATCTCCTGAAGAAATATCTGGACAGAGAAAACCAGGAAGAGACACACCTACTGACCATGTCTGTTGCAATGGAGATGAAAAAGGAACCACTCACTTCTCATGAATATCCTTTACATCCCTATGAAACCGCCGCACAGGTAAAAATCAGCACACACTTAACGGAAATTCAGAGGGAGAGGGTTCAACAGGTTCTGAATAATCATACAGATGTGTTAACGGACCGTCCGGGGCATACAAATTTATTGGAGTATGATATGAAACTCATAGACCCAACACCAATCTGTATGAAAGCCTATTCGATTCCGTTCGCTAAGGAAAAAGCTGTAAGGGAGGAGATAGATTATCTGTTGAGAGAAGGGATTATCTCGCACAGTGAATCTCCCTACAGTTCCAGTGTGGTTCTGTTAAGAAAACCCTCTGCAGAACACAGGCTGTGTATAGATTACAGGAAACTGAATGCTGTCACAGAAGGTCAGGTCGATCCATTACCTGATACAAATCAGCTGTTTGCCAGGCTGAATAGAGCTAAATATTTCTCTAAAGTGGATCTGAGCAAAGGCTACTATCAGATTCCAGTAAGGCCGGAGGTAAAACCTTATTTAGCCTTTAGCACCTCGGAAGGACATTATGAATTTAATATGTTGCCATTCGGGCTGAAAAATGCACCGAGTGTGTTTTCGAGGATGATGAGAAAGTTACTGGATCCCCTGAAGAATCCATGCATCACCAACTTCATGGATGATATTCTCATAGCAACAGAAACATTTAAGGAACACATTAACTCTCTGAATATGTTGTTTGATCGATTGAGAGAGACCAATTTGACAGCTAGACCGACGAAATGCTGTGTTGGATGTAAAGAGCTAGAATTCTTGGGACACACAGTACATCAGGGAAACATGACCCCTGACCCCAAGAACCTGGAGAAGTTAAAAAAAAAGCACCAAGACCACAAACAAAAAAAGATGTGCGATCTTTTGTCTCATTATGTGGTTTTTACCAAAAGTATATAAAAATCTTTAACTCCATATGTGCTCCATTGACTGATTTAATGCGCAAAGGAAATCCTGATAGAATTATTTGGACAGCGCAATGTGAATTAGCATACCAAGAATTGAAAGAAAAGCTCACAAGCAGGCGTATTTTGAAATTACCTGACTTAAGTCAAGAATTCATTCTGAGAACGGATGCGAGTAATATCGGTTTGGGTGCAGCTCTATTACAACGGTCAAATTCACTTGATGGGGAATTAACCCCAGTAGCTTATGCTAGCCGTAAGTTGAACACAGCAGAACAAAAATATTCAACAAGTGAAAAAGAATGTCTGGCAGTCATCTGGGGTATAAAACAGTTCCAGATTTATCTCTATGGACAATCATTTAGGATCCAGACAGATCATAAACCACTCGTGTGTCTGTCACAAGCAAGGCATGAAAATGCTAGGTTATTACGCTGGTCTTTGCTCTTACAGCCATTCCAGTTTACCATAGAGTACATTCCCGGAAAAACTAATGTGGGAGCTGATTTTTTAAGCAGACATCCGTACGACGAACATCAAAGTAGTCACCAGACATCGATAGTAAATTTATCTATGTGTATTTAGAAATAGGAACTGACATATGATTGTCTGTTCTAAAGGGGGGACATGTGTAGTGAATTTCTAAATACAATATCTAAATTAATATATAACAGTATAGGGCATAAAGGAAAAAAAAATAAGAAAGTATAAAATAATTTTCTGCTAGAACTGTTGGTATCGCCTACGCCTTCAGATTATTATTTGCAAACGAATAGCCGAACAAAAAGGTACCCAAATTTTTCAAATTCGTCCTTGACATAATCACTTTTCCTAGTTCTAAGAAAATATGTGCTTAAAATGCATTGTGGTACGAGGAGGGGGAAAGGATAGATGAAATGCTAATTCGTTTCGCATTGATTTTAAACTAAAAGCCAATACCAATACAGGGGCAAGCCTAGCCTTAGGGGTTTCCCCAAAATACGAGGAAAAAGTTAGAACATGCAGACAACTCGTGTCACAAAAACTACCTTAGCTCTTATTTCAAAGGACGTAATTATCACGTAAATAGAGAAGACAGCACATGGAAAAGAATTGAACGGGTAGTAGACTAAAAATAAAAACACTAACTTAGAAAAAAAAAAACTGTACTTCTGAACCAAGCCAACTAGTCCCATATAAATTGTATATTCGTGTACCTTAGGACTTGTTGACAAAGAATATGGTAATAGTTACGCAAATAGTCCATTAATTAAATAATTATAGCCATAATACTATAGTGGACCCGACCAGACTGTCAAGTAAAGATCATGCCTGCTTATAATTTTTTATGGCATGTTTTGAAAAAACGACTTTGGGTAAATGAGGTTAAAAGGTACGGGATATTTGACTGGGTGGATTTTGAAGGAAGGCGAAGTATGATTGGTTGACCTAACACTAAAAATATATTTGCCTTGGAAACATATTGGGAGTTGTTGTTTGAAACGATAGATTCAAAAATAAATGTAAACATGGTCCTATTGGACAAAGCAGTAGATACTGGTACGAAACGGGGACTGTTCACTGCCATTTCAAATAAATTTTGTGTAAAGCAAGATCGATGAGAGCAGGCGGAGAAATTTTCTAACATAGGAAAAGCCTGGACATAGGGCAGATCGAAAATGTGCCATATTGCCTAGTCATCGTTTAATTGTGTTATTTCCTTGCATCTGTGGTAAGATTGATTTTCTTAACATTTTATTTAAAATAAAATTTTAATGTGAGATACTAACATACGACTGTAAGTAAGTGAGTCTATGGCAGACTCAAAACAGAGTCTAGAGATTGATCCAGCATATGAAAGACTATCAGAGAGGTGTAGACCAACTAAATTATATAGGATTATCATCAGGAGCATAATACCTGTTCTATTGTATGGACAACAGATTATTGCTGGAATTGCAGAGGCGTTGTAACTATTAGGGGAGAGGAATACTGCTAGAAAAAGATGCACAAGAAAACCAGAAATTGTTCTATAAGACCCTAAAGAACATGAGGAAAGAAAAACAATGCCCTCTCAAATTTATAAAAGACAAGCAAGGCAAATTGCTTACTGCCCCGAAGGAAGTAATGGAAAGATGGAAAGAATATTTCTCAGAACTCCTGGATGGTGAGCATGGTGAAGCATCAGAAATGATAACCACTAGCACAGAAGAGAAAACCAATGATGGTGAAGATGACATAAAGATGGAAGAACTGAGGGCAGCACTAGAGAAATTCAAGATGGGCAAAGCAGCAGGGCAGGATGGTATAACACCAGAATGGTTAAGTACATGGGAGCATCAGGCGACCTATTACTCTTAAAGGTCCTACAGGCAGCATGGTGCAACAAGACCATACCAAAGGATTGGGATATTGTCATCATAACACCAATTTTCAAAAAGGGTGACAATCGACAATGTGGAAACCATAGAGGCATATCCCTTCTCAGTGTCCCTGGTAAAATCTACTCTAGAATCCTAGAGCAGAGACTCCGACGCCTAGCTGAGCCACAATTGGACGAGGTCCAGTGCGGATTCCGAGCAAACCGAAGTACTCAAGACCTAATCTTCACACTCAGACAGCTGAGTGAAAAGGCTCTTAAGTATAAGAGTGAGATCCATCTTTGTTGTATAGATCTGGAAAAGGCGTTTGACAGGGTCCCCTGGAGCAAACTTTGGGACTGTTTGGCAAGGAAGAATATTCCAGCACCTCTGATTCATGCTATACAGAGCTTCTACAAGTCTTGCAGAAATTATGTGAGGACAGCAAACCATAAGTCAGAAGAGTTCAGGACCACCACTGGTGTAAGACAATGTGATATCCTATCACCTTACCTCTTCATACTCCTTATGGACGATGTCATCAAGGCATGTAAGGAGAGAACAAGAAAGTATTCAGTGGGGTACTGGAAGATGAGACAGGTCTATATTTCGGAGCTGGCATTTGCTGATGATGTTGCCCTGATTGCTAAATCAGAGGCACATCTCCAATCCAACCTGCAAGTCTGGAAGGAAGAGCTGGAGAAGAGAGGGATGGCCATAAGCAGCTCTAAAACAAAATCCATGGTGATATCACGAGAAGAAAGAAAACATCAGATTAAGTTGGGAGAACAGGTCCTGGAGCAGGTCGACCACTTTAAATATCTCGGAGCTATTATAGACAGAAAGGGAGGCATCAAAGAAGAGTTGGCCACTCGAAAAGCAGCGGCTGGGAGACTTTTTCAGGCCATAAATCGTGGATTCCTCAGCAAGAAAGAGGTTGGTAAGAAAACGAAGATGGCTGTATACCGCTCCACTTATGTCCCAGTCTTGACATATGGATGCGAGTCGTGGGCAATGACTACAACCCACAAAAGCCAGATCCAAACCTCAGAAATGAGGTATCTGAGGAAAGTGGTTGAAGTAACAAGAAGAGACATGGTCCGCAACCAGACGATCAGTCAAGGCCTAAAATCCCATCCGCTGCAGACCCAAATAGAACAGTCCCAACTAAGATGGTTTGGCCATGACTGTAGAATGGAAGAAGATCAAATACCACAACAATAATGGGAAACTAAGAGCCAGGGATCCAGATCTCCAGGACGTCCCAGAGTCCGCTGGGAGGACAACATTAGACAACATCTGAAGGACCGAGGACTAGAATTGAACCAGGCCAGGAAGAAGACAGCTGATAGAATGGTCTGGCGCTCTCTCTTCCAAACCTCTACACCTCACGGTAGAAGGGGAACGACTAAGTAAGTAAGTATTGTTTGGACAACAGATTATTGCTGGAATTGCAGAGGCGTTGTAACTATTAGGGGAGAGGAATACTGGTATACCTGGTCACATCAAAAGAAACTGGTGAAAGGGATTGTCGTAAAGAGCTGATCTTGCATGTTTGTTTGTAATGTGCCTGTACTGGTTGTTGAGTATTATTGTAGGCTTTTGATTACGAAGGAGGCATATCCTTCTGATTTCAGAGGGTTTTGGTTGCTGTCAATAACTGGTGCCAGACTACAGTGGGCCGATATATTCATGCCACAGTCTTGCCTTTTTCGGAGACAACTGTAAACCACCATCATTCTTGAAGAAGTGGGAGCTGAAGGTTGTCGTTCAGTGAAGTGCAGGAAGATTCCTACATCATATTACAAAGATAGGTGCATGTTTCGGCACCTGATCGCTCAACTAACATTATATTAAAATAAGAGACTGAGAATAGTGATATAAACATTCCATCAGTGTCCATAAAAACTTACAAACAACATGCAGAGATGATGATAGTAAACAATCAACCAGTGTATACTAGAAGTCACCTCAGTTAGACAATACAACTACACTCTTATATAATAATATGTGTATTATGGTCAGAAGACCCATTGTGTAAATTGATTGATGTAATTAATTTCTATGATTTCACTATTGATTGTCAGTCCTGATTCCAAATAAATCAGATTCAGGACAATAAATTGAAAAACATTAACTTTATCAAACTTTCAACCACTGACTTACTAAAGATAGTCTTTTAAAGTGTAGTTCGTATGTGATTGTCGTGGTACTGTTGTGTTGTATTAGATAATAAAATAATTTGTGTAATTGTCTATATGTTTAGTTGGTTAATGCAACCTTACACTAACATTTCATAACCCTAGACACCAAACGTAGTCATCTTACATTCTATCTAGAATAAGTCTGAATGAGATCATAGTGGTGGTAATAGAAAGGTACCCTGGAAATTTACTCTAATATTTATTATATTCAGGGACCTTCACAGCTGACCTCATTCAGTACACTAAGATTTCTTAACAACAAACTGTATTAACATCAAACCCACCACAACAGGAAGCCGGATGAGTGAGGGTAACGCCAACAAGTCTCCTATAAACTGTTTATGCTGTCAGCAGATAGCTGGAGGAGCTTGTGCGTGTTGAGATATCTATATTTTCTGCAACGACATACTGAATTATTCTTCTACAAAGAATCCCAGATGATGTGTTAGCATCTGGGTATATCTGACACTTCTATTTTAATAAACTTTGGTGATTTCAATCATACCCAGGAAGTTTATGGGGCGTGATGAAACTACAGCCCCTCCTAACAAGTGACACACACTATTAGATAATAAAGTTGTAATCTGTGAATATTCCAACAGGAGAGATAGAGTGACTTTATATTTATTGGACAAAGAGTCCACACATTTTAGTTGATCCTTTTCATGTAAACTATCTTTTCCTCATTTTCAAAGACCTGTCCAAAAGAGATGGCGGGACAGGCAGATTAAATTGTAAAAAAGAAAATATTCATTTTAAAGAAAAAACTTAACCCCTGTTTTATTAAGTTCCTTATAGTGAATTAAAGTGTTTTTGTGTTTATGTACCATCATTATCATTTCTCCCCTAGACATTAGGTACATCATACACCAGACACTAGAGCCAAAATAGTGACCGTGTGAGATCTAGGGAGGTAGCGTTAGGTTCCCTGCAAATACATCATCATCATCTATTAGAGTTAGGGGCCTACATGTGCTTGACCTCACACGGTTAACACAGACACAGATTTCTTTTTTTAGGTATACCATCTCAACCTCCCCAGCAAATTAAACTTGCTACATATATTGGTAGGCTTGTCCGGGAATTGAATTTCTCCTAGTACTACATACATTGGGGTCTGGGTTTTAGCATTAACATCAATTCCATTTTCCCAGGGAATCCCCATAAATACTAGTGCCCAAGATTTGGGAATTTAATGAAGTGTCAGAACCTGGAATTAGTTAAGTAAATTTGCATTTATTTTAGAAATTTAGTTAGAACATTTTGTATTTATAAGATGGCAGATTTGGCCAAGTTTTGCTCTGCGGTTGTGCAGACTGCCAGAGAAATGAATATGGAGGGTCAAGTCTTGATTGACTATGTCACCTTAGAATGTGATACATTTATTGCTAGGGAAGAACATAGGTTAGCTGAGGAAAGGAAAATGCAGGAAGAAGAGGCTAGGGAAATTAAAAGGTTACAAATTGAGGCTGAGAAGGAGGCCAGGGCCTTAGAGGCTGATAGAGAGGCTGAGATCAAGAGGCTCCAATTTGAGGAGAGAAAATTGGAGGCAGAAAAAGAAGAAAAACGACTGCAAAGGGAGGCAGAAGAAAAGAGATTGATTGCCGAGAGGGAAGCAGAAGCACAATAGAAAAGATTACAGAGGGAGCATGAGTTGCGACTAAGGGAGTTAGAGTTGCAAGGCCTTGCTCCGGACAATGGTCACAGCCCCTCTACCTCTGATGCTACTGCTAGTCAGGGGGCCTCCAACTCAGCCATGGAGTTCTATCTAGACTATTTTGTAGAAAAGGATGATGACATTGAGTCATATTTGAGTAGATATGAAGTATTAGCCACTACTTATGGGTTAGAAAGAGAAAGATGGGGTGTAAAGTTGTCTCAGGGTCTTCGGGGAACAGCTTATGAAGTGTTTTCCAAAATGAGTAGGGATGACCAAGACAACTATGACATGTTGAAGCAGGCTCTTTTGTTAAGATACGAAAAGAACAGAGAGTTTTATAGAAAGAAATTTAGGAATGCCAGGCTATTGTCGGGTGAGACATATCACCAGTTCTCCGCCCGGTTAGAAACGTATATGGAGAAATGGGCTACTTTGGGGAAAACCCAAGATCTCAAAGAGATGATACTCATAGAACAGATGAGAGAGTCCATGGCTCCAGACATGAGAAAGTTTTTCTTGGAACAGGGCGCGGAGAGACTGGGTGAGATAATTAATGTCGCTGAGAGGTATCAGGCAGCCCAGGCAGAGGTAGCTGGCACCAAGAAGAAACCAGTAGATCATTATAAGGCTCCTGAAAACTATAATAAATTTGACAACAGAGGTAAGCAAAACTTTGATAGGCCTCGAAATGATTATAAAAATAAAACCTCACATTTCAATGACAGAAAGAATGATGAAAGAAAACCTTTTCATCAAGGTACATTATATTGTAGATATTGTAAGAGGGATGGACATGACATTAAATTTTGTAAAAGTAAAACTGCTGGATTGGCTGCTATGAAAAGGGGGAACCAGGAAGAAAAGGACAAACCTGCTGGACAGC
Source organism: Oreohelix idahoensis (assembly GCA_024509875.1). Lineage (NCBI taxonomy): Eukaryota > Metazoa > Mollusca > Gastropoda > Stylommatophora > Oreohelicidae > Oreohelix > Oreohelix idahoensis. Next base: position 37,091 of record JAMPIV010006076.1, read on the forward strand.
AGGAACCTTATCACCCCCCAGTTTGTGAGGATGTTGTATGCAATGATGTCACCATTAGGTGCCTCAATGATACCGGTTTAGATTTTGATGCTGTCGTGAGCTCGCACTTGGTGAACCCAGATCAGTATACCACAGAAACAGTGGAGATACAAGGGGCGACCAAGGACCTACCACTCATGAAACTTCCCATTACAAGGATAACAGTGAAAACTCGCTATGTGGAAGGGATAATCAGAGCAGCAGTGATAGACGCACCAATCTACCTTCTGATATTGGGGTGTCGTTATGTCTACTTGGGGAATCCCAAGCGACCTGCGGTCTTGGCAGCAGTCTAGACCCGATCACAATCCAGAAAGGAAGAAGATGAACCTATAAAAACTCATCCAGAGGAGATGAGAAAGACACAGGCTGAAGATAGGTCACTGAAGCCGTGTTATAAGAAACTCCCAAAGATCCATACTCCTCCTAATAAAGGAGAATTTTATATGAAGAATAAATTGTTATATAGGAAGGCCGGCACTGGTTCAGCTGGTCAGGGACAGATGGTCCTTCCCAGTTCATATAGGGAAAAGGTGATGGAGTTAGGTCACACTATCCCCTTCAGTGGTCACATGGGGATTAGTGCAACAGGACAGCGTATAGCTTGTCATTATTTCTGGCCAGGGATAACGGAAGATATAAAGAGATATGTAAAATCCTGTCCAGAATGCCAGAGAGTAGCTCCAAAGCATTGGACTGCTCCAGCATCTCTAGGGGAAATGCCCATAGTGGGAACCCCTTTTGAGAGAGTTGCAGTGGATATTGTGGGACCTCTCACTCGGACCAAGAGGAGGAACAGTTACATCCTTACTCTGGTAGACACTTGTTCTATGTGGGGAGAGGCGGTAGCCGTGTCGTCAATCGATTCGAAACATGTGGCAGAGGCATTACTTACTATATTCACAAGGTTAGGATTCCCGCATCAAATCTTGACTGATAATGGCTCACAGTTCAAGGGGAAACTAACAGAAGAGGTTTTTAGGTTGTTTCAAGCCAAGCACTTTCATTGTAGTCCGTATCAACCCCAAGGGAACGGCCAGGTAGAGAGGTTCAATGGGACTCTCATTTCTATCCTGAGAAAGCTGGCACATGAGAAACCTGATACGTGGGACCAATACTTGCCCGCCGCGTTGTTTGCGTTCCGGGAAGTTCCACATAATTCAACCGGGATGGCACCCGCAACCCTGTTATTTGGGAGGCCAATAAAAGGTCCATTAGAAGCCTTGTTAAGGACTTGGACAGATGAGAAGGCAGAGGAGACTGTTACCTCATCCTATCAATATGTGAACGAACTGAACACTCGTTTAAAAACTAGTTGGGAACTGGCAAATGATAATTTGAGACAAGCCAGGAAAAAGCATGCTGCTTATTATAATAAGAAAGCGAAGGATAGGGAGCTTGCTGTAGGGGAGAAGGTGCTTCTTCTATTGCCAGGCAGCAACAATAAACTTCAGATCGGATGGCAGGGGCCATATAAAGTATTGGAAAAGGTATCCAGAACAAATTATAAGATAGACAAAAAGGGAAAGGAAAAAGTCTATCATGTGAACCTTTTGAAGAAATATCTGGACAAACAATTCCAGGAAGGAACACACCTAATGGCCTTGTCTATCGCAAACGAAATGAAAAATGACCCTCTCACCTCATTTGAATATCCACTGAAAACCAGTGAAACGTTTGCACAGGTGAAGATCAGTAATCACCTGACAAAAGGACAGAGGGAGAAGGTTCAACAGGTCCTTGAGAAACATACAGATGTGTTAACGGATAAACCGGGGCACACAAATTTGTTGGAATATGGTATGAAACTACTAGACCCAGCACCTATCTGTATGAGGCCCTATTCTATTCCTTTCGCTAAGGAAAAAGCTTTGAAAGAGGAGATAGATTATTTGTTACAAGAAGGGATTATTTCTCACAGTGAGTCTCCTTATAGTTCCTGTGTGGTTTTGTTGCGGAAACCATCGGGAGAACATAGACTGTGCATAGATTACAGGAAACTGAATGCTGTCACAGAAGGTCAGGTGGATCCATTACCTGATACTACTCAACTATTTGACAGGCTGAACAAGGCAAAATATTTTTCTAAGGTGGATCTTAGCAAAGGCTATTACCAAATTCCAGTAAAGCCTGAGGTTCGACCTTATTTAGCATTTAGCACCTCAGAAGGTCATTATGAGTTCAACATGTTACCGTTTGGGTTGAAAAATGCTCCGAGTGTGTTTTCTAGGATGATGCGAAAATTGTTGGATCCCCTGAAAAATCCATGTATTTCGAATTTTATGGATGATATCCTTATTGCTGCGGAAACATTTGAGGAACACGTTACCTCTTTGAATATGCTGTTTGATAGACTCGGAGAGGCTAACCTGACCGCTAGGCCAACAAAATGTTGTATTGGTTGTAAAGAGTTGGAATTCTTGGGACATACTGCACATCAGGGTAGCATGACCCCTGATCCCAAGAATCTGGAAAAAATGAAAAGAGCACCTAGACCACAAACAAAGAAAGATGTGCGATCTTTCGTGTCGTTGTGTGGTTTCTACCAAAAGTACATTAAACATTTTAACTCTATATGTGCTCCTCTGACGGATTTAACTCGCAAAGGTCAACCTGATACAATAAATTGGTCCGCACAGTGTGAATTGGCTTACCAGGAGTTAAAAGAAAAAGTCACAAGCAGGCCAGTATTGCAATTGCCTGACTTGAATCAAAAATTTATCGTGATAAGTAACGCAAGCACTGTGGGCCTTAGGTTCTACATTGTTGCAAAGGTCCTCCCCACAAGATAGAGAATTGAACCCAGTCGCTTATGCAAGCCGCAAGTTGAACAAAGCGGAAAAAAATTATTCAACAAGTGAAAAGGAATGTCTAGCTTTGATATGGGCTATAAAAAAATTCCAGATTTAACTATATGGAAGAACATTTGTGGTCCAAACGGATCATTCACCTCTCGTATTTCTGCCACAAGCCAAGCATGAAAATTCCAGATTATTGAGATGGTCATTATTATTACAGCCATACTCATTTCTGATTGAATATATTCCCGGCCCTCAGAACGTCGGTGCAGACATTTTGAGTAGACATCCTTATGATGAAGATCAGAAAAACGCATAAGACTTCATTTGAGCTAAGTTATCTCGCAGATTATAACCTGCAACTGAATGCATGTTTTAGGACGGGAGGTGTGTAGTAAAATCTGCGAGATAATCGCTCATTTCAGTAAGATTTTAGTCATATAATGATAATAAATAAACCCGCCCGATTGTGTCTGACTATGATCCTCTCACACGCCAGCATCGCGCTGAATTTTGTGCCATGGTAATGCTTAGAAACGATCCCGCCGTATAAACCTACTCGCTTTCCTTGTGACGTACATTTTAAACATTTTGCCCGATCTGATAGAGACTGCGGCAAGACTTATAATTAACGAGGTGCAGCCAAACTACTGTCTGAATTAACGTAATACTTTAACTTTAACGCCTCTGATAGTAGTAATCCTTACATTTTTCAGTAGTGTAACACGAGACAACAGAAATAGTTAACGCCAATTCAAACACCCGCCGCGCCAAGCCCCGCTTCGCTTGACACGTTGTGCCATGCATATATACACGCTGTGGGCAAAGCCAGCAGAGGCAAACACGCAGACAATTTTTTTATTTTCTCCTAGCGGTAGTATTTCTGACGTCACTAAAACAAGTTAGTTATTTGAAAATAAATGCTAGTGAGAGATGAGGGGGGAAGATGGCCGACTGGTGTAAAATTTTTATTTGACGATTGACAGTGACAAAATTGAAAATCTAAACCATAATGAAACTGACCATAAAAATCACATGGTAGTATAGCTTAGAGTCCCCTGAGCAAGAATGTGTTTTAAAAAATATGGTAGTCCAAGTATTAGCCAAGTTATTGAGAAAATACTATATGTCTAGTAACACAAAGACGGACAGACTGTGGTTCCTGCTTGTTTTTTTCATAACGTTAGTGGGGACGCCAGCTTAGAGAGAGGCATTGAGGTAAATTCAAATCCGATTGGGTAAAAAGAGTATAGGAGGAAAGGGGAGCGGTAGGTAAATGTTAACCAAAACTAAACATCTTTTTGTATTGGCATAACTAACGCAGACTGACCAATCGACTACCAGACACAGAGTTTGTTTGGAATTATTTTTTGTTTTTCAAAAACTACATTTGAATTCTGGTAGTCGCAAGTTTCCCATTGGCCAGTACTAATAGATATTAGCAAAAAGCTTTCACTGCTCATCGCCAGTTGACAAAACTTTTTCTATCAAATACGCTGAGATCAGCTGTGTTAATTTATAAAAATAAAGAAGTAATTCGCAGTCTGGGCAGTGCAGAGGAAAACTGAGGCCATTTCTTTGCAAGTCAGCGTCATTTGTTTATATTTCTTGAAAATTGTGGTAAGAATGCTTTATGAATTAATATGTTTATTACAACTGCCAAAGTTAGATACTGCTATTGGGAAAAGCGAAGGACATGCCGGGAGCAGACATTGTTGAGTCCTCTCATTGAACTGTATCTAACTGTTGTATGTTGTCATGATTTTGTTTTAATATTATTGTATTAGAATATGTTAGTAAGCCTCCGTGTTCCATGAACACTGTTCAACATGCCTGGAGCGTTTATAATATAAAAAAGAAGAGAAAATCATACAAAAGGAAATGTGGTTACTCCACGTTATTGTGTTGAGGAAAACTATGTAAACGTACAGTGGCGTATCTGCCATAGGGACCTGAGGTGTGGTCACAGCAAGGTGTGAGTCATATAAAATTAGAGCGAGTGCACCTGTATGCACGCGATGCTGACCCCATACCACCATATGTAAATAATAATAATAATAAGTGATCAGATATAAAAAGCCAGGGTGTCCTTTTATTGCAGAGGTTTTAATTCCTGTTACCAGCCGGTGACAGGAAACCTGATGAGTGAGGGTAACGCCAACAAGTCTCCTGTAAACAGTTTATGCTGTCAGCAGATAGCTGGAGGAGCTTGTGCGTGTTGAGATATCTATATTTTCTGCAACGACATACTGAATTATTCTTCTACAAAGAATCCCAGGTGATGTGTTAGCATCTGGGTATATCTGACACTTCTATTTTAATAAACATTGGTGATTTCAATCATACCCAGGAAGTTTATGGTGCGTGATGAAACTACAGCCCCTCCTAACAAGGGACACACACTATTAGATAATAAAGTTGTAATCTGTGAATATTCCAACAGGAGAGATAGAGTGACTTTATATTTATTGGACAAAGAGTCCACACATTTTAGTTGATCCTTTTTATGTAAACTATCTTTTCCTCATTTTCAAAGACCTGTCCAAAAGAGATGGCGGGACAGGCAGTTTAAA
>JAMPIV010006076.1:47500-80000 GCA_024509875.1 Oreohelix idahoensis
TAGAGGATCATCTAATGAGCCAACTGTCTTTATCAACATATAACGATTCTCAAGAAGAGCGGCGGAAGCAAATTAAATCTCAACTTATTTTCGCAGCTGATGTTTCTACATCATTAGAGCTTCATATATAGGAATACCATCCTTCCATCTGTACTACTGCCGAGAATATTTCACGAGTAAAAGTTCTCTGATTTTTTAAACTATTCTTTATTATAAACCAGTAGCCATATTTCGTAGACCACTACGGCAGATTAGGGAAAATGCACCCCAAGCACCAAGAAATCATTCTCAATGTTCTCTTCATAAAAGCAGCACGTGTAACTGTAAATACGCTGACTTAACATTGTAAATCAGTTGTTACTGATGATACCAGACCACAAGATCGTTTATATTTGGACATGCCCCCTAATATAACCAACAGACCTTGTGTCTAGGTTGAACGGAGCGCCTCGCCAAAACGATGCAAAAATTTCATTTTTTTTAAAACACAAAAAAACGTAACATTATATGTGTTGCTGTGAAAAGAAAAAAAACGATTTCCATGGCGATACAAAAGACTGTAAGAGCAGCCACTTAAAAAAAAAAAAAAGGTTGAAGACAAACAGAAGTGTTAGTAACAAAATTACCAATTTCTGCACGAAATCATAAAGATATCTTGACCAGTTATAGAGACAAAGTTGAAAGAATAGAATAATGATAATAATAATAATAGCCCCTTCAGTCATAACTGACTATGGGAATGCGCCCCTGAGGTGTCAGCCCTCAGCTGCTTATTTTCCTGATTTCGACGTTTTCTCCTCTTCGGCTTGTGTGAGCTTCTTTTCGCCCAATCTGAGGTGGCGCCGTAAATAGCATCGCCACTTGGTGCGATCGGTAGCTTCATTCTCCCACCGGTCTGGATTTATGTGCAGTGCCTTCATATCTTTCTTGCACACATCTTTGTTCAGCTGCGGTCACCCAACTGTTCTTTTGCCATCTGCTAGTTGCCCGTAGAAGATATCTTTTGGGATGCGACCATCTACCATGCGGCGGACATGGCCAAGCCAGCGAAGTCTGCGCTGTCTAAGCAGTTTATACATGCTTTGAAGGCCAGCACGTGACAACACCTCGACATTTGTCACTTTATCTTTCCACGAGATGCCGAGGATGTGGCGTAGACACCGTAAATGGAAGGTATTGAGCCTTCTTTCTTGCTTAGCATAGGTTGTTCAAGTCTCGCTGCCATATAGGAGAGTGCTGGTGACGCAGGCGTTATATACCGCAGCCTTGGTCTTCTTTGTGAGTTTGGAGTTTCCCCAAACACGGAATGTGAGGCGGGCTAAGGTAGCTGCAGCTTTGCCAATGCGGCTGTCAATTTCTGTGTCCAGTGAGACTGTGTCATTGATAGTAGACCCAGGTATGTGAAGTGGTGCACCACTGCCAATTCATTGTTATGGATAGTGATAACTGGTGCAGTACCCTCATCCTGACTCAGCACATTTTCATGAAATAATAGAAATGATTTCAAAATAAAAATACGGAAGGCAAAACAAAAAAACTTTCAATTCATTGAGAAAATACAAATCAACAGAAAACTCAGATACAGTAGCACTGTATGGCCGTGAAACATGGAGAACAACAAAAAATAACCAATAGAAAAATAAGGACTTCAATAAATGAGTGCTTGCTCAGGATAGGACTGAAATGGTATAGCAGGACCACTAATGTAGAATTGCTCTACTGTTTGTAAGGCCAGACAAATAACAATGGAACAAGATGTGAGTGGAAGGAGTTGGAGTTGGATATGATACACACTGAGGAAACCAGCTGACAGCATTACAATGCAGGTCCATGAGCTGAAATCGCCAGGGTAGAAGAGAAAGAGGAAGATAAATAACACACATGGAGATGGGAGCTTCAGACTGAAAGAAGACAAGAAGACACCATTGAAATGATTGCACAGGACAGGAAGTGTTGGAGTGTGTTTGTTGAAGGCGTTTGCTCCGTGGGGAGCTGAAAGGCATCGCATTTTACACTGACAATGAGGTTCCAACAAACTATTACTGGACCTCAAGATTGACAAAACGTCAGTCACATTACTGAAGTGCCTGTCCGGTGAAATTCTTATCTGTCAAACTGTCTGATAAAGCTCATGTTGATTTAGGATGACATTGCAGGGAATCCGTGGTGAGACAGGAGTACAGCACTATTAAATTATTTATAGCAAATCAACAACTGGACAGCTGGTGCTCTGTTGAAAAGGACAAACAATCCAAATACTCGTAATAAAGGGGAAGGAATTTCCATGTAACAAGAGGGATGACAACTCATAAGATGTACGTCGGAGTTTTATTAATTTTGATATGCTGTATTAACCATGTAAGGGGAGAAGATACGTATATAATTATTGCTTGGACGGGGTGGGGGAGGGGGGGGAGGGCGGGGTGTTTGGATGGTTGAGTGACGGGAATAGCGTCTTCATCTATCTCTATACGGCACTCAAGGCATCTTGAATGTCTGTTTTGTGTGTTCGCCTGCGTTAAGATATCATGTTTCTTTTTATATCACAGAGAATACAATAAGAAGTCTAGTAGAGTTAAGAATTTGTTACTACACCGCTCAGGATAAATGAAAGCTTAAATTTCACGGCCTCCTACACGCGCACACAGAGTTGACCCCGGCAAGCTATTCTGTAGTGTGTCAGTTTATAAGATCAGCGGTCCATTTTAGTTAGTTCTTTCTTCTGGCGTTTAAAGGTTGACTAGGGAAATGACTGCAGGTACCTGCTTCAGTAAAATGGATATCTTTGCCAAATATGATAATAAGTATCGACGTAAAAAAGCACTTAGAAAATTGTGAATTAATTCCATTTGGTCGTTTCAACAATGGTATGTGCAGTATCGATACTGACGTCTTTCTAACGGGGGATTAAGTATCCACATCTTGTCAAACGGAGAGGACACAGTTAATCTGTCACAGACCAAGAGAGACCACGTTTTCTACAGCAGTCACTTGACACAATATCGCTTTGCCTGCCCAAGCGACAATACGTCTTTCTTTCTTATTATATTCTAGTAAATCGACGCCGATAGTGTGGTTGATATGACAAGCATATCTGGTCTCATTTTATGTTAATATGTATCTCACTGTTACTACCTGGCAAACCTGTACCGTAAAGGTTCTGCCATATCAGATATTGCTATAGGGAAGGGAAATATTAGAGACTTCACCATACTGCAGGCTGACTAAAAAGTCACTTCATATTTTTAAATTGTGATTCCTTCACTTCTATCCCACTAATGTATATGAAACAACAAATAAAGGCAAATAACTGAGATTTCATTGCATTAACGTCACATCTCGGTGTGGAATCGGGTATGATTTCGTAACGAGCTGTAATTTTTGCTCTTCCTTGTGCTGCCAGCTTACAAGCCGGTTAAGATATTTTTGCTCTCTCTTGTACTGCCAGCTTACAGGCCGGTTATGATATTTTTGCTCTCTCTCTCTTGTACTGTCAGCATAGAGGCCAGTTAAGATATTTTTGCTCTCTCGTGTACTGCCAGCTTACAGGCCGGTTATGATATTTTTGCTCTCTCTCTCTCTTGTGCTGCCAGCTTACAAGCCGGTTAAGATATTTTTGCTCTCTCTTGTACTGCCAGCTTACAGGCCGGTTATGATATTTTTGCTCTCTCTCTCTTGTACTGTCAGCATAGAGGCCAGTTAAGATATTTTTGCTCTCTCGTGTACTGCCAGCTTACAGGCCGGTTATGATATTTTTGCTCTCTCTCTCTCTTGTGCTGTCAGCTTACAAGCCGGTTAAGATATTTTTGCTCTCTCTTGTACTGCCAGCTTACAGGCCGGTTATGATATTTCTGCTCTCTCTCTCTTGTACTGTCAGCATAGAGGCCAGTTAAGATATTTTTGCTCTCTCGTGTACTGCCAGCTTACAGGCCGGTTATGATATTTTTGCTCTCTCTCTCTTGTGCTGCCAGCTTACAAGCCGGTTAAGATATTTTTGCTCTCTCTTGTACTGCCAGCTTACAGGCCGGTTATGATATTTCTGCTCTCTCTCTCTTGTACTGTCAGCATAGAGGCCAGTTAAGATATTTTTGCTCTCTCTCTTTTCTACTGCCAGTTTACAGGCCGGTTATGATATTTTTGCTCTCTCTCTCTTGTGCTGCCAGCTTACAAGCCGGTTAAGATATTTTTGCTCTCTCTTGTACTGCCAGCTTACAGGCCGGTTATGATATTTTTGCTCTCTCTCTCTTGTACTTTCAGCATAGAGGCCAGTTAAGATATTTTTGCTCTCTCGTGTACTGCTAGCTTACAGGCCGGTTATGATATTTTTGCTCTCTCTCTTGTGCTGCCAGCTTACAAGCCGGTTAAGATATTTTTGCTCTCTCTTGTACTGCCAGCTTACAGGCCGGTTATGATATTTCTGCTCTCTCTCTCTTGTACTGTCAGCATAGAGGCCAGTTAAGATATTTTTGCTCTCTCGTGTACTGCCAGCTTACAGGCCGGTTATGATATTTTTGCTCTCTCTCTCTTGTGCTGCCAGCTTACAAGCCGGTTAAGATATTTTTGCTCTCTCTTGTACTGCCAGCTTACAGGCCGGTTATGATATTTTTGCTCTCTCTCTCTTGTACTGTCAGCATAGAGGCCAGTTAAGATATTTTTGCTCTCTCGTGTACTGCCAGCTTACAGGCCGGTTATGATATTTTTGCTCTCTCTCTCTTGTGCTGCCAGCTTACAAGCCGGTTAAGATATTTTTGCTCTCTCTTGTACTGCCAGCTTACAGGCCGGTTATGATATTTCTGCTCTCTCTCTCTTGTACTGTCAGCATAGAGGCCAGTTAAGATATTTTTGCTCTCTCGTGTACTGCCAGCTTACAGGCCGGTTATGATATTTTTGCTCTCTCTCTCTTGTACTGCCAGCTTACAGGCCGGTTAAGATATTTTTGCTCTCTCTTGTACTGCCAGCTTACAGGCCGGTTATGATATTTTTGCTCTCTCTCTCTCTTGTACTTTCAGCATAGAGGCCAGTTAAGATATTTTTGCTCTCTCGTGTACTGCCAGCTTACAGGCCGGTTATGATATTTTTGCTCTCTCTCTCTTGTACTGTCAGCATAGAGGCCGGTTAAGATATTTTTGCTCTCTCTTGTACTGTCAGCATAGAGGTCGGTTAAGATATTTTTGCTCTCTCTCTCTTGTACTGCCAGCTTACAGGCCGGTTATGATATTTTTGTTCTCTCTCTCTTGTACTGCCAGCTTACAGGCCGGTAATGATATTTTTGCTCTCTCTCTCTTGTACTGTCAGCATAGAGGCCGGTTAAGATATTTTTGCCCTCTCTCTTGTACTGTCAGCATAGAGGCCGGTTAAGATATTTTTGCTCTCTCTTGTACTGCCAGCTTACAGGCTTGGTTAAGATATTTTTGCTCTCTCTCTTTTCTACTGCCAGCTTACAGGCCGGTTATGATATTTTTGTTCTCTCTCTCTTGTACTGCCAGCTTACAGGCTGGTTAAGATATTTTTGCTCTCTCTCTCTTGTACTGCCAGCTTACAGGCCGGTTATGATATTTTTGTTCTCTCTCTCTTGTACTGCCAGCTTACAGGCCGGTTATGATATTTTTGTTCTCTCTCTCTCTTGTACCACCAGCTTACAGGCTGGTTAAGATATTTTTGCTCTCTCTCTCTCTTGTACTGCCAGCTTACAGGCCGGTTATGATATTTTTGTTCTCTCTCTCTTGTACTGCCAGCTTACAGGCTGGTTAAGATATTTTTGTTCTCTCTCTCTTGTACTGCCAGCTTACAGGCCGGTTATGATATTTTTGTTCTCTCTCTCTTGTACTGCCAGCTTACAGGCCGGTTAGATATTTTTGATGTGATGCCATAAGGTTGTTTTTTTTTTTTCTCCATTTCATTACTTGCATTACTTGATAAATGTTTAACTTTTTTATTTGTTGATTTGAACGGTTTGATCGTAATTAAATCGATACAAAAGATAGATACCAGGCATACAGTTTTCCCAATCTTTTATTTGTCCTTTCTCTCTGTCTGATCAGGAAAATAGAGAGAGTGGGCGGCTAAAACATTGTGACGGTATTGCCTCCCCTGCTTTGCAGTAGTGGTCCAACAATGGCCAAAACTCAAGAGTATCTAATATGGGCTTCAAAGGTATCTACCTTCACACAAGATTAATCTTGGCAGATATGTAAATACAAGAAACAAAACGCTTCTATCTCCAGGGACTCTTCACAAGATATTCAGAATAAGCGAGAACAATACTGCGTTGGCTGAGTATGTTAACTCTGTAATTATGTCGACGCTTTTGTAAAGGATTTAAGCACTTATTAATTTCAGCTCGTTTAAGCCCCCACCCCTGATTTACTCAGTGGAATTTTATTATTCTAGTATTCAAGAAATGTTATCATCACTGTCGTTATGGATTGTGACATGTTATAAGAAGTTCAAGTGGCCGCATAGATTTGAACTTAGCTGCCAATGACGGTTCTACTCCTTCTTATGGATTGGTTCTTTTTACATTGGTCACGCTCGTCCCTGATCAAGGTTGTCGGGTGTAGCTCGTTTCCCAGAAATTTCAAGGAGAGTCTACCAAGTGGGTCCTTTGTCTTAAAGCTTAGGCCACTGTTCCCTTCTTGTTCAAGAGAAAGTACTTTTTGCTCGTACCACCAATAACTATGGTACAAGAATAGAACGAAACGCTCTTCTGAGTATGGCGTTTTCCATCCCATAGTTATGGGTTCCTATCTTCCCATACCACCATCCAAATTACTCAGAATTTACCCTCGATGAGAATTAAATGTAATCCCTCGGGATAAAACTTTCTTTACATTTAAATAGAATAGTTTTCATAGTTATTTTATATTTAAATGAAAGGGTTAATAATACAGAAAGAGTCTGTTTACATATACATCTCCACTGATTGAAAAATGTGAAACTTCCATTAACTTTAAAATGAATATTTTCACATAGACATTTACACTGGTTTAAAGCTTGAAAACTTACATTAATTTTAAAGTGAATATGTTTATGTGGACATTTATATTGCTTTGAAAATGTAAGTATTATACGTAGAATGTACATCATTTCTTTCATCTTTCCCTCCTTGCTCCGTATGAAACCTGGGACTACTTTTTAGTTCTCTTTACGAAACTAGCAATAAAGCAATCACCATTCTATACGCTGAGGTTGCCAGCCTCAAATGACTGTGACATCCACTAGCGGGTTTCACATATTAAAATTCACATAGTAATATATATATATATGTTAGTTCACATGTTAGTAATAAAATATGAAATGTAAATCACAACTTACGCCAATCCTGACTCAAAGACGTTTTGTTCAGATGCATAAAATAGACTTGAATCGGCCTCTTACACGCGTCTGGGATGTTGTTAATTTAATAAGTTCCCTCTATGACTTCGTGTGTGGGCCTTCAGTTTCCTCAGTCCCGGTTTCCTTATTTAAAATGATAGAGATTTCCTGGGCTATATTGTAAGTCCTGATAAATACTCAAATAAAAGGTGTCAGAATTCAGAATTCTAATTCTTCACTGTAGCAAGGTCTGGTATCTTGGCGAGCGATTTCTCAAGTGAGATAGCTCGAATAAATGGTCAGAATATATTCACTGCCTTCTCACGCATTTGTTATGCGCGCTTCACAGGTCAGCTAATCTGATTTGAATATGTTGCATGACTCAGCTAATGCAAAATTTCAAACCTTATTTTTCTGAAAATGGGCGGTAAACATTCGGTTGCCCTGTGTACCAACTTACAAACACGTCGATAAACTCATAAGAAAACGTGTTCCAAATGTAACCATCATTACTTTTATCAGAAAATAATCTCTTATCTGTGTCTGTCCATCAGTTGTCTTCCCAGTATTCCAGCCTTTGGTGATGCGCGTACCAGCGTCTTATCAGTGATTAAGCACTGCGCTGAGGCGATTCACGTGTTAATCTGTAAACTGATATCGCTCCGCCCACGATAGCCACCATGGTTAGGTCGCTGCCACTCCTTGCAACGCAGGGGGAAATGGATAACAACCAGACATGTCTACTTATCTCTGAGAAGGGTGTAAGAGGGAAAATACATAATATCTGCTACACATAGCAGAAAAAGAAAGAAAGACAGTGCGACAAATGAAAGCCCACAATAAAATCAGTACCACAAATGTACCGGTACTGCCGGAGTGAATCAAAGATCGATAGGGGCCGCCCCGTTCTGCCACAAACATAAACAAACGTGGAGGTGAAAACAAAAGTCGCGGTCTCATAGTAACCAGTTATCTTGGTTGTTGTATGTCATTCAACCTTCACACCTTGTGAGCCTGTCTGTCTTACGACTTCTGCACTGCACTAAATTGGCAGTAAGATTGGGATGCCTTTGTCTTTCTTTTTTCTTTCATTCACCCCACGACAGTTACAGACATGTGTTTGCTAAAAATATGATTGAAGTGATATGACAAGATCACTACTGTAGAATTGATTACATGAACCAGACAAGCGCCAATAAAACAAGAGGAGAAGAAGATGCTGGTGATGGCTAGTACACACTTCACATGAATCTGTTCATATCATTAACAAGCAACCTTGGCTCTGGAATCCCCAGGGTAGAAGAAGTTCACCGAAAGACACGTGTAGAAGAGAACTGGAGAAATAAATGCAAATGATGAGGGAGACCTGGAAAGTTCAGGAGCTCATGGCATGGGACAGGAACACTTGGTGTAAGTTTGATGAAAGCCTATGCACATAAGGGAGTTGAAGGGGGATGATGATGATTAGCACATTATCCTAGTAGTGTGAACGCTAAGATACAGCCAACTAAGTTCAAGATTGTGACTTCTGGCATTTCCTTCACTGTGACGAAATGGACGACCTCTTAGCGATCTTTGGTTCTCTCCGGCAGTATCGGTACATTTCTTGTACTGATTTTTATTACGTGCTGTCAATTATCGCACTTTTCTTTCTCTCTTTCTTTCTTTCCTCGTTATTTTTCTGCTAAGTAGCAGATATTTGATTGTATCATGTCACCCTGTAGGTGATAAATATCACATTTGCTGGGCGCTACCCAGATTTGTTGGTTATAGGTGCGGCAGATTAACACGTACATCAGCCAGCGCTATCGGCTTAATCATCGATAAGACACGGAGTTTGCGTACTCATACGACAGATAACGAGATTACTGTCTGTGTGACACATGGGGGCAGACAAGTGTGATATAATCGCTTCCGGTCACTTGGTTAAAAGTAATCATGGAGTTATTACACTTTAGACAATATGAGTCTACAAATGTGTTTGTGAGAGTGTATGCAAGGCATCAGATGTCCATATATGGTAATACGTGACCTTTGCAGGCACGCACCTTATTTCACGTGGGACTATTTGAAATATCACACCCTATCTGCATGATTTGAAATGATTGGATCTTTCTGATTAGATTCATAACAACAGCGCTTTCGAAAATAGGAATATAGCCTGACCATTTCTCAGTCTGTGAATTTCGCGCTCGCCAAGACAACATCAGACCTCGCCAGAGTGAAGACTAGATTCATAATTCTTTTTTGTTAACCGGACCTTCTATTGGAGAACCAGATAAGATTTACAAAGCAGAGGACATCTCTTTCAAATTTTAATAAGGAACCCCGGGGTTAGGAAACTGAAGTAACACGGTGTCAGAGGGGGAATCCGTGGTCAAAATTAAAGACATCCCAGACGCGTGTAAGAGAACGAATCGTCTCTTTTATTCCTTTGAGCAAGAAACGTATGTAGCCAAGAATTGGCGTAAGCAGTGCATTTTCATTCTGCTTTATTACTAACATGTGAACTAACATATGGGACCAAAAGATGCAGCAATAGAGAATGCAGTCAGCGACCCATAGCTTGACTGCTTGCATCAGGGTCAGCGAACCAGAGCTGACCAAGACCGTACTCCACCTCCACGTGGTGGTCCTGGAAACAGTCTGCAGCAGTGCAGTCTTGCTGAGCGAGTACGGATCGAAGAGGGAAGGCAAACTCGATCCCAAAAAATGCCGTGCTGAAGTCGGATGTGTCGACCGAAAGGTGTAGATATCATAGCTACGGCGTAAACAGACACAACGCAACCACCGTCCTTTTTCAGGGCGAACGAGGAAGAAGAAGAAGAAGAACTAACATATACTTGTATATTGCCATGTGAAGTTTAATATGTGAAACTCGCTATTGGATGTCAAAGTCATTTGTGGCTGGCAACCTCAGCGTATAGAGTGATGATTCATGAACCACCACTGCACGGGCTGGTGATTGCTTTATTGATAGTTTCGTAAAGAGAACTAAAAACATAAAGTAGTTCCAGGTTCCCTATGGAGCAGGGAGGGAAAGATGAAAAGAAATGATGTACATTCTAAGTATAATACTTACATTTTCCAAGCAGTGTAAATG
The DNA here is from genome assembly GCA_024509875.1 of Oreohelix idahoensis. NCBI lineage: Eukaryota > Metazoa > Mollusca > Gastropoda > Stylommatophora > Oreohelicidae > Oreohelix > Oreohelix idahoensis. Next base: position 57,918 of record JAMPIV010006076.1, read on the forward strand.
TCCCCATAAAACATATTCACTTCAAAATCAATGTAAGTTTTCAAGCTTTAAAGCAGTGTAACTGTCTATGTGACAATATTCATTTTAAATTAATAGAAGTTTCAAACTTTTCCATATGTGTAAATGTAAATGAAACATAAATGAACTGATATTGTGAACACTTTTCAAACAGTGGAGATGTAAATGTAAAACATATTATATCTGTACATTTAACCTTTTCATTTAAATGTAATGTAAAGCTAAAGCTATTCAGTTTAAATGTAAAGGAAGTTTTATCCCGAGGGATTAAATTTCTTCTTCGTTCACCCTCAGATGTCAACTTGAATAAGTTCAAAGAAAGCAGTGGTCAGCCTGAGGCTGTTGATATCTCCGTAGATTTTCTCCAAGAATGGTACTGGTGATGGCCGTATGCGTCTTCTCTGTTCTTAATATGTTGGGCACCTTGGATTAAATTTAATTCTCATCGAGGGTAAATTCTGACATGGGATGGGAGAATAGAAGAGGGGGCACATAACTGTGTCGGATAATGCCATACTCAGAAGAGCGTTTCGTTTCTATTTCTGTTGCCAGTTATTGGTGGTACCAGTGGAAAGTACTATCTCTGGAACCAAGTGAAGGTAGAAGTGGACAGACGTTGTAAGAGACGCCATCATAAGAGGGTCTTATAGACAGACGCAGAACCAACTTGGCCGTTACTTCTTGATGTTCTGGGAACGTGCGGCGCCTGAACTTTGACCAGAGACGAGCGCGAGCAGAGTGAAAAGGAACTAACCCAGCGAGAGAAGAAACTACCATTGGCAGCTAAGTGAAAACATCCGCTGCCAAAAGTGACCTCCTATATTCAGTTAAATCCCATCCAAGTAATGAAATCCTTTTCATAAATATTCAAATTATTTTCCAACTGTTAAAACCTAACGTTATTATTCAATTTCGTTATTTGTAATGTTACAAATTTAACTTCGATTCAATCCTATTAAATGTACTACATGTTTGTCTCAGTCAAATTTACTAAACACACATTCTAAACAGAGCTATACATTATAATAATAATTCCACTGATTAACTCAGGGGTGGGGGCTTACCGAGCTAGAATAAACTATTGCTTAAATTCTTCATAAAAGTTGTCGCACGATTACAGAATTAACGTGCTCAGCAACAGTCAGCATTGTTTTCGCTTATCGGAATATCTTGTGAAGACTCCCATGTGATAGAAGCTTTACTACTCTTCTATCTACATGTCTGCCAAGAGTAATCTTGTGTAACGATAGACTCTATTGATGCCTAAAATAGATACTCTTGAGTTTTGGCCACTGTTGGACCACTACTGCAAAGCAGGGGAGGCAATACCGTCACGTTCACTCTACAGTGGTCGTACACCTTTGAAGAATGCAACAAAACACGACATACGTCTTTTATACAAACAGCACCAACAAAATTCTTCTTCTTCCGTCCTTAGCCACCGACCGTCAAAGCAGTCAGTGGCCATTACGCCTAGTGGCGTCTTAGGGCAACAGCAGATAGGTTTTCTTTGCCATTGTTTCCCATCACTCCTAAGTGACGTCTTTAGGGCAACGGCAAATCAACCAATTTGCTGTTGTTTCCGTAATCGAAGTGACTGGCAAACGGGATATCAGCCCGTTGTGAACCAACAAAATGTTGCATGCTAAACAGTTGATCGTGGTGGGTCAGGCCCGGAGAATAAAGAATGCTAATCTCTCAATGTCGCCGTCTGAACAGTCGTGTTCGCACCCTTTAACATCCCCGCCGTACTCAGCTCTCTCTGTTAGCGGTGTGCCGGGTATTGTGGAGAAGTCAAAGAAATGTGTTCCTGACTTCTTAAATTAACGGCAAAGCCTGGTGTTGTCACCCGCCACAGCGACCTACCAGGTTGAAGTTCTGGCACAGCACGGGCATGAGAAACAGGCTAGGGTTTTTCTATTAACGTACGACGAGAATAGTAAACGAGTCATGGAAGTAAAATATTGGTGAGGGATGTATGTGCGTGTGTTTGTGGTTGTGTGTATGCGCGCGCACACACGCGATACAACGATAGAAAGAATGTGTCAGAGAAAGATTTCTAACAGCAGTCCACCTCCAGAATTGTCCACAGATGAAACTCTCAAAGCCTTTACAATAGACAGGGATCCGTGGTCAGACTGCGTGTCTGCTGTCCCCGACCGTAATTATTTCTGAAAGGCTAAGCGATAAAAGGCAAGAAAAGCGGAATACAGTTGATATTTGACAAACAGTTGACTGTAAAAATGACCTATATCTATAACAGAGTCAATAAATCTATATTTAGTTGCTAAGGTCTGTCTATGTGGTACAGGTAATCTGCTATTTTCACTTGTTATGAAGTATGGAACCGCTACTACCTTATGGAAGCTTTTTAAATAAAATTTAAAAAAACTCTTGCGGTGGTGGTGTCTGTAACTATTCGTTAATATAATAAGGTTGGCATCGTCATTGACAACCTCAAATTAGTCGCCTTTTATGACATTCCCGAGGGAGCTGTAGCCGTATTCTTTCAGTGTCTTCTAATTTAGTTTACTATGATCATTTCAGGAATCAAACAGTTTATGTATTGGTGAGAGTGTAGTTTACTATGATCATTTCAGCAATCAAACAGTTTATGTATTGATGAGAGTGTAGTTTACTATGATCATTTCAGGAATCAAACAGTTTATGTATTGGTGAGAGTGTAGTTTACTATGATCATTTCAGGAATCAAACAGTTTATGTATTGGTGAGAGTGTAGTTTACTATGATCATTTCAGGAATCAAACAGTTTATGTATTGGTGAGAGTGTAGTTTACTATGATCATTTCAGGAATCAAACAGTTTATGTATTGGTGAGAGTGTAGATTACTATGATCATTTCAGGAATCAAACAGTTTATGTATTGGTGAGAGTGTAGTTTACTATGATCATTTCAGGAATCAAACAGTTTATGTATTGGTGAGAGTGTAGTTTACTATGAACATTTCAGGAATCAAACAGTTTATGTATTGGTGAGAGTGTAGTTTACTATGATCATTTCAGGAATCAAACAGTTTATGTATTGGTGAGAGTGTAGTTTACTATGATCATTGCAGGAATCAAACAGTTTATATATTGGTGAGAGTGTAGTTTACTAAGAACATTTCAGGAATCAAACAGTTTATGTATTGGTGAGAGAATATGGTGTTGACGTTATGACGACGACTAAAAATATAACTGGGTACATGTGTATTAAAAAAAAAGAAAAAAATACCCGATGAACTTTTATTCATTAGAGAAAACCACTTTTTACTCCAACATACTTGTTGCAGCAAATCATGCGCTTTCGCTCTATCTGACCGTTTCACCGTGTTCTGATACAGTTTAGTAATAGCAATCTAGACCAGTTTTACTGCATACTGAAGTTTGGTCAACACACCCGGTTCGACTGTAGTACCATTTTAAAGTTGCTCATTCCTTTTGAATAGGCTAAAGCAATGCCCAAAAATGAATTGTGCCTCCGCGTACACATTTTTTTTTTTTCGTACGCCCGCTAATACTCGAGGCGAAATCTCAGGTTATTATTAATGTCTAACCTGACATTGATTTTACGTGAGTATCCCTTTTCTTGTACAGAGACAGGTGTCCTTCGCCATTCAGGCAGATACTCGCCGATTTCGGAGGTACCCATTAGAGATGGGTCGGCTCAGGAGCCGCCAATCCCTGGTCGACGACACTCCTTCAAATGTTTTCGCCAGGTCTCGAGTTATTCCAGTCCAATTCCCGGTCGACGAAAAATCCTCAAATGCCGTCGCCCGGGTTTGATCCTGAATCACCCGGTCGCCAGAGCGGTGTTGTAACCACTACGCTAGCGCGGCTCCTAACGCGTACACATGAAATTAGCTATGGATCAAGCACTCTGATGATCATGAATACACATGCACTCGGTGATCGACTAGACCAGTGTTTCTCAACCCTGACAACTAATATTTTAAAAAGCCCCCCCCCCCCCCCACCCTTTTAACACCCCCTTGCTCTTTATCGTGTATACACAAACACACACACACACATATACATATATTCCACCATACTTTTAAAAAGGCAATGCAGTTAATGAGTTATCTTTTCTTATAATATAAAGAAAAAGCACATTTATAAAAGCTTAATAATAATAATAACACTAGTCAACAACCAAAATGTACCAGAAATGAAAATAGCTGATCTTAACTAATTTTGGTGTGCTGAAAACGAAAATGACATTAAAAAATGTTGATTGGCTCTAGTTTTCAAGATATATGCTACTAGTTTATTTAATTACAGTAAATTTATATATATGACGCAACTGTTGTGGGCGATTGCATAATTTTTTCTAATGACCAATAAAAATGTTACTAGAAGTTGATGATGCAATCCTACCTATGATAACATCCCCTTTGTGTATAAATACCTTATCTCTGATAAAATGTTGCCATTAGTTAGTGCATTTGTCCTTATCAAAAGTATCGTAGTTAGAAATGCCAGAAGGCGTACAGTTTGTATTTTGGCTGCAGAATAGGAGATCAAGATAAGAGTTGGGCGCCACACATATGCTGCAATACATGTGCAGCACATTTTAAACTGTGGTTAACTGGCAAAAGGCAAGCTATGCCTTTTGCAGTCCCAATGATTTGGAGAGAGCCCACTGATCATCTCAACAACTGTTACTTTTGCATGGTCCCTCCAATTGGGAAAGGCATATCAAAGAAGAAAAAATGGACTCTGGAATATCCAAACATCCCCTCTGCAATACTTCCGGTACCACATGGCGATGATCTACCAGTTCCCAAAGTGCCAGAATCCTTTTCAGCTGCTTCCACTGATGAAGAGGACATTGGTGGTCCTGAACCATCAACCTCAAGTGACACCGATTTTGAGCAAACTACATCCATTAAACCACACTTAATAACCCAAGGTGAACTGAATGATCTTGTAAGAGATCTGAATTTACAGAAGAACAAGGCGGAGCTTTTGGGTTCCAGATTGCAACAGTGGAATCTCCTGGCAGAAGATGTTACAATTTCTGTGTATAAGAACCGCCAGAAGCCGCTTATTACATTCTTTTTCAAAGAGGGTGACCTTTCTGCGTGCCACAACATTTCTGGTTTAATGGCAGCCCTCAACATCAATTACATACCGGAAGAGTGGAGGTTTTTCATTGATTCATCCAAGACAAGTCTTAAAGCTGTTTTGTTGAATAATGGTAATGTGTTACCGTCAATTCCAGTTGGTCACGCAGTTCATATGAAAGAAACTTATGAAAACATTAAGCAGCTTTTGAAGTGTATAAACTACGATCATCATCATTGGTCACTTTGCGGTGACTTAAAAGTGGTCGCTCTTTTGCTTGGACTACAGCGTGGATACACCAAGTACTGTTGCTTTCTCTGTGAGTGGGATAGCCGTGCACGAAGTGACCATTACATCAGAAGACATTGGCCAATCAGGCAGTCATTGCAGCCTGGCAGTAAGAACGTTGAGAACCCAGCAGTTGTCGACACCAGCAAGATTTTGTTGCCACCCTTGCACATTAAGCTGGGTCTCATGAAAAACTTTGTCAAGGCAATGGAGAAAACAGATGAGGCTTTCAAATATCTCATCAGAAAATTTCCAAGACTGAGTGAAGCTAAAATAAGAGAGGGAGTATTTGTTGGTCCGCAAATTCGAAAACTTCTTCATGATGACGAGTTTCTTTGCGTGTTGCATGGCAAGGAAAAAGCAGCATGGCTAGCATTTAAGTCAGTGGTGGACAATGTTCTTGGAAACAACAGATCTGATAATTGCAATGAAATTGTAGAAAATCTCCTTCTGAAGTATAAGAGTCTTGGCTGCAACATGTCTTTGAAAATTCATTTTCTGGATTCTCATCTGGATTTCTTTACGTCAAACTGTGGAGCGGTCAGTGATGAGCATGGTGAACGATTTCACCAGGACATTGCTGCTATGGAGACAAGGTATCAAGGCAATTGGAGCAATTCAATGCTTGTTGATTACTGTTGGACTGTGACAAGAGACACCTCATCGATTGACTACAAGAAGCAAGCAAAGAGAGCTCGAACAGCGACTGAATAATGACGGAATGGGTTCAAATGTGCCTTTTTAAAGCATGATATGTGAACTTTAAATAATGTTTTTATTTTTTCTATCATTTTATGTTAAAATATCAATTAATTGAGTATGTAACCACAATTTTTATAATGCTAAAGTAGAAAGACTAGCTGTTCAGCCCAGAGAAGTAAACAAGCATACATTATTTGTATTACTGTAATGTAAATCCATCATTTAAAAAAAACCCAGAGCCAATTGGTGAATTTCATTATGATATTTGAAATCAGCATGTCAAAATCAATAAGAAATGGTACATTTAATTTCTGGTACAAAAAACTTTTGAAAATTTGTTGACTAGTGTAATAGCCCTTCAGTCATAACTGACTATGGGAATGCGCCCCAGGGGTGACATCTCTCAGCTGCTTATTTTCCTGACGTTTTTTTTTCGACATTTTCTCCTCTCTTCGGCTTGTTGTGTGAGCTTCTTTTCGCCCAATCTGAGGTGGCGCCGTAAATAGCATCACTACTTGGTGCGATCGGCAGCTTCATCCTCCCACGTTGCTGGATTTATGTCTAGTGCCCTCATATCTCTCTTTCTCTTGTACACATCTTTGAACCTCAGCTGCTGTCGCCCAACTGTATAAAAGCTTATTTATATTAAATATGTGTTTAAGTACGGAGTTATATACACCACAGGCTCATTATCCTTGAATTACAAATTGGAGGAGCAAATGATATAAAATGAGTTCTTACAACTCTATAACTATCATAACCATATCATTTTAATAGCGCCTAAATGACTGCATATATATCTTCAAATCTGAATATTTAAGCCTCTCCTTATGTAACCACTTTAAACATGAAAAAATTGGAAAAATTATTAGTTGATAATAATGATATAATTATATAAAAATCCACTTACTAATGAAGCTTAATGAGATCCTTGCGCTTGGTGTGAGCCAGTTTTGCAATATTTGATTCCAAGTTTGTTAAAAGAAGTCTCAAATCTCCTGTTACAAATCTGCAGTCGGTCTCGTTGCTTTTGTAGTAGCAACACTATTGCACTGAACCCCTTCTCCACCAAATACGACGCTAGGAATGCTGTAATTAGCAATTTAGTTTCACGCCAAAGAACGGGATGCGCAAGCCTCTGCTGGATCCAAAATTTTTCGTAATGTGTGTGACTGAATCGTGCTTTTGCCTCGAAGTCATTTTATAGCTCAATTAATTCTTCTTGTAAATGTTGACTAACTAGTTCCACGTCTGATTCAAACGGATTAATCACCCAGTCCGGTATTATTAGTTCTTGCAAGTCCTTAAATCTTATGCTTATATCATTTTTAATAGCGTCCAAATGACTGCAAAAAACGTATAAATCGGAATCTTTAAGCCTGTCCCCACCTAACTGTAGTAAACATGGAAAATGAGAAAGTTCTCGGCGACTAAGATTATTTTTATATAATGTCAATTTGTTGATGAACCCCATGATAATTCCTTTCACTTTAATCGGACTGATCTCATTTCCTTGTAGCTTAAGAAGAACCTCATTTAACTTTTCAAATATATCTGAAATATAGGCCACATCGTTTCGCAATACTTCTCTTTCGATGCTAAATTCTTCTTTGATTGAATCCAAAAACTCTACAACAGAATCAAGTAATGCCCATAATCTTTTTAAACAGTTACAGTTACAGCCATTGTACTGCCGTGTGTAGGAGAAGACGTTCAAATTCTTCGCCATTATCACAACAAAGTTTACGAAATAATCTATCGTTCAACGAATGCGCTTAATTTTGTTAATAACACTGATAATTTAGTTCAATGATTTGTGGAGTCTGTCACTAAGATGCTTGGCGACTAAATGTTGTCGATGAATAACACAATGAATTGTTAAAACACCTGGTGTCACATTTTTTAAGTAGGCCTGAAACCTACGATGACGACCAACCATAGCTGGTGCTCCGTCTGTCGCACATGCGATGACATTGGAAAAAGGAATTTTTTCCCCAACAAAATTGTGTTTCCAGAAGAAAATATGTGTCGAAAGTAGAGAGAGAAGGTTAGCTTGGGTGTGTCGAGAGGCTAATGCATGTTTCGAGTGTTGAAGGGACATAAATCTCCGCCTACTGTCTCCTGACAATGGTAACATCACAGGCACTAAAATTTTGCGTTTGGAATCCTTTAAACACTCTATGGGACGCAAAGCAAATAAAAACTATCGTGTTACAAGCTATGCGAAGGGGAATATCTTTTGTAATTGTTTCATATTGATTATTGTAAAAATGCACACAACGCCCCCCCCCCCCCCCTGAACGGAAGCAGCGACCCCCAATCGTTGCGATTCATTAGATTGCCCCCAGACATCTTGAAAACGCCCCCCCCCCCCAGGGGGCGGTACCGCCCCCGTTGAGAAACACTGGACTAGACTTATCGTAATAGCTCAGCTCACAACTGGACTATATAGTATTAAGATTTCTCATAACACAGTATCTCATTTAATCTCGATATGAATAGGCCGTGGACTCACCGTTTTCTCTCTCAAGCGCCGATACGTTAATTTCATTCCTTACTTCCATTCAGACAATTTCCACGCTGCTGTTGATTCACGCTTCTCACACCAAACATCATTTGACTTAACTCCTTTGTGACATCTGCCTTTTGCAAAAACCTCACTCTCTCAGTTATGGCGACTCAGTAATTATTCGATAGAGTGAACTCTATAATCATAACAGTCTTTCAAGTACAATCCGTTATACACTTCCGTCATCTTTATCTCCCATTTACAAATTATCTCCCATGCACACTTACAAACTGTAAAAGATCTCCTATCACATAAGCGACCAGGCATGCAGCAAGAGATAATACAGACTGTCGTAAAATAGGGGCACAATCGGGGCCACCTGTCACTGCAAACTAAAGAAAACAAATGAGAATACATAATTGACACACATATCAAATACATGTAAATATCCGTAGTAAGAGAGATGAAGAAATGATCATCTTTACGTGTGTGGGAAGCAACAACGACAACAAGGGAGGAACACAATTCAGGACGTTAAAGTTGGAATAAAGGAAGCCTAAGCTGCCATACCAGTACAGCACAAATACCATATTACGATTATATGAGAGCTTTGTACTTTCTGTGCTTCTCTGTGGTGCGGAATGCTGGAGAGTAACAGAGAAAGAAATGTCGAAACTGTCCTCCTTCCACACAATCTGCCTAAGGAAAATTCTCCGAATCTTTTGGCCGAATACTATCACTAACCAAGAACTACTTACTCGGAGTAACCAAGAGGACATGCACAACATCATAGCTGGCAGACGCTGGAGTTGGGTTGGCCACGTCCTCAGAAGAGACCCCGATGTCATCACTAAAACAGCTATGCTATGGACCTCCGAAGGAAAGTGAGAGAGGCCGACCAAAAATAACTTGGCGGAGAACTGTGGAGACCGAGATGCAAAGAATGAACCAGAGATGGGGCACTGTACGAAGGATGGCTGCCGGCTGAACAAAGTGGAAGCAGTTTGTTGCTGCCCTACAAGACATCACTAGGCGTGATGGCCACTAACTGCTTTGACAGTCGGCGGCTAAGGATTAAAGAAGAAGAAGAAACTGCCTTCAGTTCTACCTAGCCAAAATGTTGAACTGCTAATTGCTTCCAGGAAAATACATTTGAAAGTTTACAACATATATAAAATATGTGGTACTCTACGATTAAGATATATAACATACACCTAGAATAGCACATTCAAACTTTACACCTTCACTAACACATATCTTTCTCGCATCCATCTCATCACAAACAACAAAAACGTTTCTGGATGAGCACAATACAACAACTTATTCGTCAGCGGAACAAAGGGAGATAATAGAGATAGATAGGACATGTCAAAGAAATCAACCAATAGTACCAGACATGTCATCGTCTGGGATCGACTGGGAAGAGAAAAGGTACGAAAGATTGTCTTCTCGGGAAACGAGATTTACTGATGGTGATGAAGAAGATGACGATGTATAATACATATGTTAACAATTAGAATCACACTTGTTTGTAATTAGTAGCACATCTGTTTTTTTTTTTTTTAATAAAGTGTTTACAGCCCATCGTCTTGTGAATGAGATAGCGTTCAAATCTTGATGTTTTTTTACGGTAGACATGGTGACAAGTGGTTCACATAACTTATTGAAACTTTCCCTATCTTTTTGTCGATACAGCTTTTTGTACTGACGTCTTTTCTTTTTTTTCTGTTTTCTTTGGAAGGAGATTAAATGTGGTTTTTTTTTTCTTTGTATGGTTTAAGTTTCGTGTTCATTGTCCAAATCAGTAACAGTGTAAGAAAAACAACAACCAGCATCTCACGTAAAAAGAAAGACAACATTTGATAATGGCGAATACATTTTAGACAAGCAGCGACTTTCTAAGTTTGTGAGATATTTTATTCATGACAAGACGAGACTGTTTTCTGCTGTCGCCAGAGGTCTGACATTTTCTTTCATAACACTGGCACTGTGGAAAAAAACCAAAAAATTCCGAGGAATAAATGCGGTTTCTCTTATTGAATGTCTTCGACTGTTATGCCCTCACGATCGCATTCAGGTGCATTAAATGAGATTTAAGTAAAAAAGAAAAAGACATATTTACAGTAAAGCGTCGATTATCCAGATTCAGTGTAGCAGACTGCATGAAAGGGTTCCAATACTCGAACATACTGTATTCTAAAAGAAAAGAGTGCAGTATGTTCCTTCCAGCTCAACGTGCTTATGCTATGTCGTCAATTTGCATTTCTTTACTCAACATCTCATTATCACCATTTTTCTTTTCGCTTCACAAGGAGTATGGAGTCACTACTGCATCTAGTCCTTCTTGCAGGAAATCTGCCTCAAAGCGTTTACATAACTTTGCAGATGTGGTTTGTGTAGCATTTTGTCTTACACGATGAGGTTGCCTGCCTCACGCACAATCTTTTATTAGTGGCTTTATACGACAAGCTCACGCTTGTAGTAGTTCTATTCATTCTTTGTCTCATCAGAAACCCCTGGGAACCACACGTGACTCACTCACAATGTACTAGCCATAACCCAGCAAAGATGTATATTTACTTTAGATGACATTTCATGTTCACTTTTGATGTCATCTCATAACATATTCAATTTCGATGTCATCTCATAACATATTCACTTTCGATGTCATCTCATAACATATTCACTTTCGATGTCATCTCATAACATATTCACTTTCGATGTCATCTCATAACATATTCACTTTCGATGTCATCTCATAACATATTCACTTTCGATGTCATCTCATAACATATTCACTTTCGATGTCATCTCATAACATATTCACTTTCGATGTCATCTCATAACATATTCAATTTCGATGTCATCTCATAACATATTCACTTTCGATGTCATCTCATAACATATTCACTTTCGATGTCATCTCATAACATATTCACTTTCGATGTCATCTCATAACATATTCACTTTCGATGCCATTTCTGTCACGGAGAGTTAGGATCATTAAATTTTCTATATTTTCCTCTTCCTTTCTTCCACCCGTGTTCTCTAATTATTGTCGCTCTTTACCTTTTTCCTGTGTTTTTTCGCATTCGTTCGTTTGCGACTATATACATTACTATTTTCCCATTCTCACTTTCGCCAGTTTCGTTTCTCATTTACAAACGCATTTCATGGCTGATTAAACGAGAAACTTCTTACGTAACGCGTCAGTCCCTCACCAGACGATTTGGCGTGAGAAGGCATTCGGTCAAACGCAGCAGATTGATGAAATAACTGTGAATATTTTGCTAGTCTCAGACATAGGGCCGACCTATAGTCTGCATTCTCACCTGTCAAATCGTAGTTTCTAGGTGAGCGCTCAGGAAAAGCGCGATAACTGACACCTCCCCGGTCCAGTGTCAGACATTTGTCTGGGAGTTCGCATCTGACATGTAGTTTCCAAGGTAGATTCTCAGTGTCAGGTGATATGACACTCACGCTCCAGGGCCAGTTTTGGCGTAAGGTGCGAGAAAGCAAAGTGTCAGTTATGGTTCTCAGGATGAGTTTCTCGGGGAGGTATGAATAACTGTTTCTGCACTGGAGACGGGTTGTCTGAGAATCGCAACTGACACGCGCCTTCTCGGTCAGTAGGTGGCAGTTACGGCATGCGTTTAGGTGTTAAACGTAGTGTTATAGACGGAAAGGGGGATTATTTCGGTTTGGCGAAATAAACGTTTACCTCTTTGTCTGGTAATAGATATAACCAGAGTTTGAAACTAGATTTTCATTCTCGCTCCTAAATTCGCAGTAGACAGGACGTTTCGTGCTAAGAGAATAAGCTGTATAGCGAAGTCTTAGTTTGTTCTTGGCAAAAATTTTGCCGAACTTCTAGACTACCAATAAATATAAGCATATAATTCTAAAGTTGTGCGATCGCCTGTAAATTCTGTGTGGAGGTAAAATATTATACATATTATGTAGTATTTTGTGAAGTGTTTAAAGTGTTAAATCGCTTAATTTATTTCACTAGTTAGATTTGGTGCAGAGCGCTTAATTTCTATAGTCTGTATTATTTTATTAGTGACGTTACAGTGGAAAACAGAAATTATATTTCTAGCTTAAACAACAATGTAGCTATAATGAATTTAATTTTACTGCTAAATAATCAGACGAGAACATATTTTTCTAAACTAACTTATAAATGCTAGAAGCCTCATGAGTGTTGACGGAATACGCACGTATTCCTAATTCATGAGGATTGATGATTTTTTTAAAATATAACTTATTCCACGGGAAGGGTTAAACTATAAGACAAGCTATACGCTTGCAGTTTAAAAATGTAAGTTATATTGAGTACATAAATATGTAAAATATTTCATATGTATTTTTCTTTATTCAGTGAATACTGTGGTACCCAAACTTTGCCAGCGTTCTAGTACGTGAACATTATCTGTGAAGAACTTAAGCACTTTCATTACATGAACTGTAACAGTTAAATGAAGTAAAAGGCCTATCGCACCAGAATTAATTCTTCCAGAAAAACACTTAAGTACAGATCAGCCCGCTGTGGCAAGCAAAATATCAGTAACATTCTTACAGAGTTCTGACTAGTAGTGTGGTGACCAAATATAGTCATATACTAAGATAAGGCACCCGACCTGACATTCCTCATTTTAGAAACCTACGCTAGTGACACTGTGCTCTGCTAACTTTCGTGCCTGGACAAATTTTATAAAAATAAGAACACCCAAGGAATCGTTCCCTGAGACAGAGAATTCAGTACGTCTTTTTGGAACTGGGGATTTCTTGGTCGAGACTGCATTTACGGGTCTTTGTGAAGGTCCTAGAAAAAATTATGTTCCCAGAGGCAGCGATCAAAGCTGTAAGTATAAATGTGCGCATGTGGCCACGGCTGAATGAATAGAGTGAACGCAGGTCTGAGTGTTATTTTTACCGTTGTATTTTGGCACCTATTTGCTGTCATAACTTTCTTCATGCAAGTTTGTTTTGCTAACAATATTTGCCCTTAAACTAGATTATAGTATCAGGTCTGTTCATACCTTAAACGGGGAAAACTCTTAGACTCAATCATATGTATCTGGGACTCTTTGTGCTATCGTCTTTCTCCTAACGGGACTGTGGGCTATCCATCGAGGGAAGATCATAACTGTGGGTCTACCAGTTCTTGTAGCATTCCTTGATTTCTTTATGACTTTGTGTATATGCCTTTTTGATGTAATTTTACATGTTGTGACGTAAGTTTACAATGATAAATAAACTTAACAATAAATTAATCAGCATGTTGGTCAGCTCGTTCTAAATATCTATATAATCATTTGTTATAGTTTCCCACGTCTGTGTGTCTACCTGTCGTCACTTGAATGTGCGTGCACGTGAGTGGATATATATATATTTAATGTATATGTATTAGACTGTCTGACTACTTTAGATCTGTCGTAGAAGATAGGGGAGAGAGAGAGAGAGAAGATTTCCCGCTCTCAGAGACAGCCTCTATCACTATTCTACCACCTCACTCGTGGAAATCTATTTTGTATTTCTATCTCACACTGTGACTATCACTCATTCCAACCTATTCAGAAGGGACTAACCCAAGTCTTAATTCTCCTATAAAAAATATACGACAATTTCACATGTTCACTTCCGATTTCATTTAATAAAGCATACATTCTGACATTGGTTTCCCTAAACCTACTTATATCTGTCACGGGTCGCCTCCCCTTGCTTTGCAGTAGTGGTCCAACAGTGGCCCAAAACCTAGAGTATCCAATGTGGGTCTACAAAGGTGTCTTACCTTCGCACAAGATTACTCTTGGCAGAGTTGTAGATAGAAGGATAATGAATCTTCTACCTCGAGGGAGTTTTCACAAGATAATTTGGAAGTCAAGAACAATGCTGAATGAGTCTGATCACGTTAACTTTTTATCTGACCCGCTGCCTTTTGTGAAGATGAATATTAGATGATATAGCTAGTTCAAGCCGTCAGCTGATTTAATTCAGCGAAATTCCTCTTAGCTCGATATATATATATATATATATATATATATATATATATATATATATATATATATATATATATATATATATATATATATATATATATATATTGTAAAGTTTCTTTTCTTCTTTCCACTCTGTAAAGTGTCAGTCTGTATGCTCTGTAAGGAAGAGTGGTGTGTTGTTGAGATCAGGCATGCCCCCAGTCTACCCAGCTGTAAATGGGTAACTCACCCTAGTCCTGAGTTAGGGAAGGCAAAGGCTCCAGGGGAAGCAGGCCCTAAACTTGGTCACTCCAACCGACGCAGGATGGTGTATGTATGAAGTAGAAGTGTAGAGTGTGATTACCGCGAATGGTGTACTGTTCGTGTGCTGACCAATATAACCACTCATACACTTGTGTCTACAAGGCACCAATGCAGACTGCTGGAATCTTTGTTTACTCAATTTATTCAGACGTACACACTGGGACATACGAGTACATCATGGTATGTTGACATATCAATTTGTAGGTATACATAGCAGATCTGAAGTCATGACACATTCAGAAATAATGGGCAGTACATCAAAAGTTCAATTGTCATGATACATTATGGCCGCATCCCCTATCTGACTAAACGCGTCAGTGAAGGCAGATCGGTAAATAACTAAAGTTACTTGACGTCCATAGTTTGTAGCATATATTATGAAACCACGAAAGAGGGGGTTTCTAGCAAGATTGAGATCTCCCTGTCACTGTCCGATAATAGGATAAATAATCTGTTCTCTTGGCAGTGATCAAAACATATGATGACCGAAATCTAACATGGCCGCCTCCCTGAGTTGTCGTTCACTCATTCATAGGAAGGAGAATATAAGCCAGAGTTAATTTATAATGGGTATATAAATGATTTCATAAATGTTTCCATACAGCTCTACGGTGATCAGGTTAATTCACGTAGCCATAACCGCTGCAGGAAAGTCTGTCATCTTCGTCGATACAAAACACGACCCTAGCGATACGAAGCACAATGTTCCATCTAGGTCGAATCGACATGAGATCATCAATATAGGGTCTGGCAATACATGGAGTCCGAATTATACATTGTACCGTACCTTAGGAGAGTCTCTAACATAAACTATAGTAGAGATACCATCTCCTTTAGAAGAAAACCACTTCCTGAATCATATTTCCTTAAGAATCTACCAGCCCTTTGAAAAATGCGTACCCGCCATTATCACGGTACATCGGAACTCATCACGACTTGTCAAGACAACTCATACTTCCGCTAGACCGGAATAACAAGAATCTAGTCCCTCCTACCCATCCAAAATATACAATATAGGACTGATTCTACTTGTACTAATAATATGTAATACATATGAATTCAGGCCATAAACACAATAAGCAAATTAATATATTTTCTGGCCCTAAAAAATAAGTACAAACGTAAGCGCAATATCCTTGCGCCGGATCAATATCCAGAACGATTACTCCTATAATCAAAAGTGTGAATCAAACATGGATTATCTCGCTTTTACCATAGACAGCATTTTCATACACAAATGAATGAATGTCTATATTTTTCCCATATTAAATAGCCATATCGATTTTTGTAATATGTGCGTCAAAATATGCACGCAACAGATTACCACACCCCATCTAGGAGCAACATACAATAGGCTCACAACGCACCAATAACAATGCGCAGATGATAAGCATAAGTTTTATGACCTTAGAGAAGGTACTTCTCTAAGTATAAATATTTCCAGAGAGGTGTCACCAACGCATACTACAATATTAGCAATGACACAATTTCCCCATTAGTTTATACATAAATTTCATCTAAGATATCTTAACATCATGATCATCAAAGACGAAAACATTGAAAGATCAGCGGTGAATAAATATCAATGAACCGCTAAGTAGTGTTACAATCAATATATGATATATTACATATGTGTACACATTTCAACATAGAAACAACTGTATCAAAGTTGTATAACAGTTATGAATCATGTGGGCATCTAGACAAAATATCTGCCATCACATTTTCTGACCCACGGATAGCTCGCACCGAAAAATGAAATGGCTGTAGAGCAATCGCGTATCGCGTTGATCTCGCGCTCTTCAGATTTTTACTCTGAATAGCCGTAAGAGCTTTCTGGTCAGTTTCCACAATGAAATGCGCGCCCAGAAGAAATCTTTGCAGTTTAAGGATTGACCAAACCATAGCCAATAATTCACGGTCTAGGACCGAGTAATTCTTCTCTGCGGCATTTAATTTCCGAGAAATATACATCACAGGATGCAGAGTTCCAGAGTACTCTTGCATTAGTGCAGCTCCAATCCCGGTGGATGAAGCGTCACTACGAAGAATAAATGTCTTATCCTTAGAAGGCAATACTAGGATAGGTGAAGTAGAAAACATAGTTTTAACCTTATCCAAAGAGGATTGACATTCTTGAGTCCAATGGACTACATTAGGAGACCCTTTCTTTAGCAAGGAAGAAAGAGGTGACATAATGGAGGACAGATTCGGATGAATCGTCCATAAAATTGTATTAGACCTAAGAGAC
This sequence comes from Oreohelix idahoensis, assembly GCA_024509875.1. Taxonomy (NCBI): domain Eukaryota; kingdom Metazoa; phylum Mollusca; class Gastropoda; order Stylommatophora; family Oreohelicidae; genus Oreohelix; species Oreohelix idahoensis. The sequence continues at coordinate 75,058 of JAMPIV010006076.1, forward strand.
TTCGTACTTGCTTTTTAGTCTTAGGAATAGAAATGTTAAGTATCTTACTTGTATTATGGTCTTCTGTTTTTAGGAACCCATGACCAACACGGTGTCCTAAGAAAGATATTTCGCTAAAACCAATACATGCTTTCGATGGTTTCGCTGTCAGGTTATGCTCGCGTAAGATAGACAATAGTTCATTTATACCATTATAGTGATCGTTCCAAGTATCACTGAAAAGACAGATGTCATCAAGATACGCAATGACATCTGAGCGATGAGATAGGATTCGACGCATCATGCGTACAAATGTTGCAGGGGCGTTCATAAGACCGAAAGGCATGAAATTCCATTGGAATAGACCCCTAGGCGTCGAAAAAGCAGTAAACGGTTTGGCGTGTTCGGATAGTGGAACTTGCCAATATCCCTTAGACAAATCGAGTTTAGTAAAGAAGTGAGAATTCGATAGTCTCGTAAGTAGCTCTTCTAGTAAAGGCATAGGTTCAGCATCGAATTTAGTCACTTGATTCAATTTGCGATAATCCACGCAAAGACGTATGTTATTGTCTTTTTTTCCGTACTATAACCATCGGCGAAGAATATGCTGATGTGGATGGTTCAATAATTTTTAACTCTATCATCTCATCTAACTCTTTCTCTACCTGTGCTTGAAAATGTATCGGGATAGGATACGGTCTGACTCTTATAGGACTATGGTCAGTAAGAATAATGTCATGTTGAATGACATCAGTTTGACCAGGAATGTCAGTAAGGACATCCTGAAATTGTTCTAACATAGTAGAAACTTGTTTCTGCTCTCCTGGAGATAATTCTGGAGAAATTGCAACATCTTTCCATGATTCATTAGAGTGAAGAGGAATCATTGGAAAAGGTAAATTTACATCCGAGAAACTCGTTTCCTCATCCTGTATTACTGACAGAGATGAGTACTGTCCATGTTGGACTGGAAAATCGTCCGTTGCCTGGAAAACAGGTTGTAAATAATCAGGACGTTCATGGAATTCCGTGAGCATGTTGATGTGGAAGGTTTTACGCTTCCCGTCAATATCGACGATATAGTCAACATCGGAAACTTTTGATATTATATCGTACGGACCTTTCCAAGAAATGAGAAGTCTATTTTCCCTACAAGGTAGCAAGACGAATGCTTTGTCACCTGGACAAAGTTCTCGCAAACATCTCTTTTTATTGGCAAATTCCCTTGCCTTCTGTTTCGCAAATTCAGAAGAAGCAGTTGCCAATTTGCATGCTTCAATAATCTTGTGTCTAAGTGCGATGACATATTCATAAGAGGATTTTGTGTCATCGACAATATTATCAGCAGTTATAAGATCATGAAGTAAGGACATAGGACCTCGCGGTTTCGCGCCAAAGACAAGTTCAAAGGGAAAAAATCCTGTATGTTCGTTGGCGACCTCTCTATATGCAAAGAGAGCCGCGGGTAAAACCCTATCCCAATCCTGAGGATGATCTTCCGTTATCTTACCTAGTAGGTTTTTCAGAGTTCTATTCAAACGTTCCACCATCCCATTGGACATAGGATGATAAATACTACTCAGCGATCTCTCTATCTTCAGAGTCGACATTACTTGAGACATGGTATCCGATATGAGTTGGGTACCATGGTCGGATAATATTTCTGCTGGAAACCCCAGACGAGAAAATATTAACCAAAGAGCATCTGCGACATCAGCAGTAGTTATGCTCTTTAGAGGAACAGCCTCCGGCCAACGTGTGCACATATCAACACACGTCAAAATAAATTGGTGTCCTCTAGCAGACTTTATCTTAAATGGACCAATGATGTCTATCGCCATTTTTTGAAATGGCCGAATGGGAATGTCTGCAACCTGAATAGGTGCATCATGGCGTGGACCTCTGGATTTAATCTCTTGACATACTTTACAAGATCGACAATAGATTCGTATGTCCTTATTCACAGCAGGCCAAAAGAAAGATTGAAGAACTCTAGCTTTAGTACGGGAAAAACCCATATGTCCAGCACACTGCGAATCATGAGCGTGCTGTAAGATTTTAACTCTCATATTTTTAGGCACAAGGATTTGAGAATGAATGGACTTAGCGGAGTCTTGTACCATACGTACAAGTACGCCATTCTTCATCGTAATCCAAGATTTACGATTTGTATCCTTATTCGGATCACCTTTTGTTGCCAGAGTAAAGAATTTCTTTAGAGTAGGATCATCTTCCTGCTGTTTGATAAAGGAATCGTGGGAAATCTCCAAGGGATCATCTTGGATCTGCGCATCATTATCTTCAGAATGTGAAGATTGTGGCATATTAAGAGCTTGAGCCCTAGTGATTACTGCATTAGCCGATTGCATATTAACATTTTCACAATTAGAAATTTGCTGTGGAGTGCATTCTTTCACTCCATGAATGCGACCGATGATAAGATCAGCGATCGGATTCGGCAAGAGACATGCTTGCACCTCTCCTGTAAAGAAAGGCGTAGCAATATTGATAATGGCAGTGGAGTACTTCTCCAATGTGCCACCAAATGTTACACATTTGACTATATTGCCTGTAGCTCGAGAAGGATTTACGAGTGATTGCCTCACTCCAATGGTAGTGCACCCCGAATCGAAAAGAATTGATACCGGAGTACCATCTATTAGGCCCCTATTAAAGACAAGAGCACCCCTTCCATTATGCGCAATTGACGCATGGAGAGCGGGAAGCGGGTGACCGCAGCTTAAAGTAGAAACTGTGGTTGGATCGAATAATGTTTTGCATTGCGAACACTCAGATGCTCTAGCAAAATCGAAAGCGGAATTTGCTACACTGTTGGAGTCTTTTTTATCATTATTCTGATTATCGGTGTCGTGGAACTCCTGTTGTGCAGAGTTAGCCTGGTAATAAGATTTACCATGTCTTTTGTGTTGTGATCTACCTCGGTTATAATTGTCTCTATAATTATTATTGCCTCTGTTATAACCCCTATTTGGGTTTGAATCATAACATTCATGATCATAATCATCATGCTCATTATATTGAGTATCCCTGTAATATTGTTTCTTTTGTCTCCATGAAGCACTTGGGTAGTTCCTATAGCTACTCCCTTTCCGAGAATTTCTAACATTATGGGTACCCCTCGCGTGTCGAGGACTATCAGCCCGATTCCAGTTCTTCAAAGAAGAACTCTGATTTGAGCGGTTATCTTGGTTTTGATACTTATTCCAATTAACCTTTTTATCAAATTTATTTTTAGCTCCTTGGAATTTGTGTGAGTAATTCTGATTATATTCTGTTGCCGAAGCAACTGGCATACTCTCTTTAATGTTAGAGTTACTAAGAATCATGTCAGGGTGTGCCGTGGCATACTGGTCACAATATTCTTCCATTTGCTTTATTGTACCAGGTTTACGCTCATGTAAGAACTCTAGGAATGATTTATTTACAGAAGACATGACCTTGTCTCTTAGCAATAAATCCGTAAGACCATCAAATGTTTTCTCTGTTTTGGATAATTCAATCCATCGTGAAAGTGTAATTCGTGCTTTTGAGATGAAATCTGAGAATTCTACACCTACCCAGGTCTCATTGTTTTAAACAAAAGACGATAACCTTCTTCAGACAGCTGATATCTCTTTATCAAAGCTGCCCTAACAGCATCATAATTATCTTTGTCGGCCTCTTCAACAAAATATAACTTACTCAGAGACTCCCCTTTTAGATTTTCAGACAACTGATTCACATACTGTGATTTGTCAACATTATGAGATCGACAAGCCCGTTCAAATCTAGAAAGCCAAAATGTTATGTCATCACTGGTAGGGTTAAACGCTGGTACCTTGACCTTGTACACAAAGGGTTTACCATTACCACCAGATGCTTGGTTAACATTACTCATACATGTCAATTTTAATTTCTCTAATTCAAACTCATGTTCTCTTATTGCTTTTCTCTCTTCAGCTTCTCTATCTAATCTTTTCTGTTCTGCAGCAGCAGCAGCTTCTAATTTTTTCTGTTCTGCAGCAGCAGCAACTTCTAATTTTTTCTGTTCTGCAGCAACTTCTAATTTTTTCTGTTCTGCAGCAACTTCTAATTTCTTCTGTTCTGCCTCAAATCTCCTTTCCTCCACTTGCATCTGCAATTTCTTAAGTTCAGCAGCAGTATCAGCTTCTTTTTCTAATCTTTTTTCTTCAGCTAGAGCTTTCCTTTCTTCTGCAGCAGCTTTTTTTTCTTCTATTTGAAGTTTTCTCTCCTCAGCCGCAGCTTTTTTTTTTCCTCAGCAGCAGCTTTTCTTTCTTCAACAGCAGCAGCAGTTTTTTTTCTCTTCTGCAGCTAATGCTTTGTCATATTGAGCAACAGCCCATTGTTCTAAGTCTTTTCCAGTCTTATCAAGAGATTTTCCTTGTGCAATGAAAATAATCTAATGTAGACATATTGTCTTCTTAAATCAGAAACCTGAAAAAGTAAATAAATTACCCTATTTCACTTTAATGGGAGACAAGTCTATACCATAGACTTAGTCTTAGTCCAAACTTGTATGGTTTATAATAACCAATGATAACTTGAGTACCTGTGGACAACAATAACTGTATCTCAAATACTGTGGGAGACAAGCCTTACAAAGGTCTTGTATATCTCAATGTAATCAAAGATCACTTGGGTACCTGTGGAAAAAATATTTCCCTTTACCAATCACTTTGGGAGACAAGCCTTACAAAGGTCTTGTACATTTTATTTTATAATAATAACAATCATAAAGTACTGATCTGTACTATACTATCAGTGTATACCACTATACGTCATATGTCAACTAAAGACATTACAAAGGACAAACAAGAAAAGACAATATGAACACATTTGCAGAGATCAAATTAAATTAAATAGGAGAAATGAAAAAAATGATCACAGAAACCGTGATGATAACTGCCATAATATAACAAGACAAATACGCCACAGTGTATAAA